>VMDR010011675.1:0-28020 GCA_007922815.1 Macrotus californicus | reverse complement strand
GAGATTATCGCAGCTCTGGGCAAAAATAAGTATTCTACATTTATTAGGTGCTATTATTATTATCATTAATAGTAGTGGTAGCTATAGGCAATAGTATAATTTGGAAATAATTTTATTTGGTAAGCTTCCCAGAATTATTTTATGCCTAATGTTGAGTAAGTATTGAATATATTCAATGATTAAAAAAAGCCACTATTTGTGCCTAAAATAGGGAGATCAATATTATCTATACTTTATTTATTCATGGATAAAATTAAAGAGTGTAGTCCTGGCTGGTGTGGCTCAGTGAATTGAGCACCAGCCTGCAAACCAAAGGGTCACTGGTTCGACTCCCAGTCAGGGCACATGCCTGGGTTGTGGGCCAAGTCCCCAATGGGTGGGTGGGGAGCACATGAAAGGCAATAGCACACTGATGTTTCTCTCCCTCTCTTTTCCCCTCCCTTCCCCTCTCTCTAAAAATAAGTAAATAAAATCTTTAAAACCAAATGGACTTTAAGAAAATGGAGTGACAGTTTTTTAAAAAAAGAGTGCTGTTGTTCAGAAAAATTCATATGACAAAATAAGGGTCTATCACCTATTGCATGTGCAAATAAAACAGTGTTGGGGCTGTGTCTAAAATCAGAAAACATTTTTTAAAAGACACATAAATCTATTGTGGAAACACGAATTGTGCCTTTATTTTATTGTAAGATATGACTTTAATCTGCAATACTCACACACATTCAACTCAATCCTTGTAGGCAGGTATTAATATTTCTGTTGTGCAGCCTGCAAAACTGGAGATGAGAAAGATTTTGTGGCTTGCCTAAAACACACACTGAGCACGTGGGAGAATTCTCAACAGCTTAGTCTCGCTAAAAGCATGTTCATTTACTGTTATGCCACTCTGTGGACCTTTGCTATATTATATGCTTAGAATATGTATCTTATTTAAAAAGAAAATTCTTGCTTATAAAACAATCTCAATTAAGATACAAAGGTGTGTTGAGATGGAGAGCCACGGAAGGTCTGAGGCTGGCAGAAAGGGAAGTGAACTTACTCTAAAGGAATCCTGGACCTGGGGCTGCTCAGAAAAGCAGAAGGCCAGAGATGAGAGGCTTGGGAGAACCTGCTCATGAGACATTCTGGTGAAATGTCTGTAGCAACAGAGGTGGGATTGTAGCTGCGCTAATGAAACAGATTCTTGTCAATTTGGGGTGAATCATGCTGACAGGCAGAAGCATGCACCAAAGAGGAAATCAAGCTCTCTGGAGGTCTGTCGCAGAAGGAGTGCAACTAACGAGAGTCTGTGCATCGTTCTGATGAGGTCTGGACCAATGCTCATCAGGAACAACTGACCTAGAAACAGGCGAGTATTTCAAGGGGTAGCTTATAGCCAAGCCCATACCGGTTGGTGTAGGCATTTCCAGATGAAATATGTGACTTTTGTAAGCCAAGTTAGGGACAGAGCAGCCCTGACTTTTTCCTGCCATTGCTGACACAGTTTTTTGGACACGGCATGCTTGGGTAGGTCCTGAAATAGATCAAAGCAAGGGTAGGCTAAATCTCTCTATCTTGAGTGCAGGCAAGAAGATAGGAACTCTGGAGTCAGAAAGACCTAGATTTGGATTCCAACTCTTCCATTAATTTGCTATCAAGTTGGCAGGTTACTTTCTGTCGTGGTAAGTTTTTTTTTTCCATCTCTAAAATAAGACAAAGCATACTTTGAAATGCCTAAGATACTATATGTAATATCCTGGCACACACTATGTATTTAATATATGTTGATTTCTGTCAGTCCCCTTGTATTTAGTGATGAGAATTGATATGCCATGTACTACCTATCTTTTCTTGATTATAATTTCTTCATGCGATTGCTCCTTTTCTAAAGTTTGAGATTTATTCATTTATTCATCAGTTAGATATTGAGCATTTAGAGTATGCAGGACCTGGGCCAGGTGGTGGATTATACTGATCCCTGAAGAGTTTATAGACAACTTCAGTGCAATGTGATGAGTACAGGATGCTAAGGGAGCACCACGGACAGGTGGAGTGATAGGTGGTCTGTGGAGCCTTCCAAAGTATGAGTATGGGATACCCAGGGAAAGGAGGGTGAGGGTTATGGTATATTCTCCGAAAAGCGTAACATATACAAAGACATGAAGGCCTTGTGAAGACAGCCGTGGGTCTCTTTCTTCTATTTTAAAGGCTATTTATAAGATTTAAATGGCTTCCAATAAGTTAGTCAATTCAACTCTAGCCAAGGACACACAATTCCATTAGCCCCCCTTTGTCACTCATGGCCACACTTTGTTCCATCATATTTAACTATCAAAAGATTTCTGTGCTTCTTGGCTCCATGAACTAACCAAGCTCCAAGGCTTGGCCTTAGAATTACAGGCTTAGGCTTGGATATTTTTCTAAACAATTTAACAATTTAACCCCTGTGGTCAGTGCCACAAAGGTTTTAGTTTAAAAAATGTATAAAGTTTTATTGGATAGTAACATTTCAAAGCGGTTTTTTCTATATTTTACGTATAGCCTTGAAAAAGAGTATTATAGATGGAATAACCAATAAGAATTATGAATTCTTATTCTTAAGATGTGTGTTACCCTAAGCTTCTGTTGTGTGCTATATGGGAATGAGCTTTAAAAACATTAAATTTTGTTCAAAATATTCTGTCAGAGCAAAGGTTAGAGTTCTGGACCTCAGTACCTTAGTTGGGTTGACTGAGCAAAAGTGAGTAGCAAGAAACTGAAGCAATTTGCATAAAAGTCCACCTGAGCTTCCCAAGTCAGTCTCCTCCTATGCCCTTGTGAGTTTTATTTTAGGAAAAAAAGAAAAACTTTTTGGACACAAAGGGCTTTTTCTTTGCATATTATTAGAATGTATTCTTTAAAATGTTGCTGTGCCTAGCCAAGTCTAAGTACAGGGAAATGCGTGAATCTACAGAGAAAATTCTGAGCACATTACTTACTAGACAAGAAGTGGTAGCTGGTGACTCCAGAATTCAGGGGGTGATTATTTATTTCTATAGAACTTGGCTGTGCCTGTAGAGTTCCCAGTGCTTGTGACATATTGCTTAACTGGGTGCAAGACTAGCAATTCAAATAAATCTGACACTTCATGATATGTGGAACTAAAAGTCCAGAAGTAAACATACTGATGAAACCTATAGTTTTATATTCTCTTATTTAAAATCTCATTATTTATCAAGAACTGGAAAAAGGCAACTGAAATGAGTCAGAGGGAAGGAGACTCTGAACCCAGTTAGAGAGTATGAACCCTTATCATTCTAAAGGATACTGGTCAATGCGGAAAATCTAGCACAGGCACAAATTTATGTTCTGGAACAAATATTGGGTCTCTATATTTTGTTTGTTTCAACTGCCCCATTTAACTCACAGTCCCCGAGAGAGTGTTACAGATTGAATGTGGTGTCCATCTCTGATGTCCTGTCTGATAGATCAGAGTTGACTTGATGACAGAGAATAAGTTTATAGGTGTATTTTATTCTTATGAATCTGGTGTTGAGACATAAGGAAACAATGAAATGAGTTATTAAGGGCATTTTGAAAAACAAAATTTCCCATGCTGCATTGAACCAGATTGATAATGGCAAAATTGGGGAATTACAAATAAAATTTTGCTAAACTTATTATATTTATGTCAGAATTTTTTGACTCTTTAAGAGTGTTTTAGTTGTATTCCATTTCAGTACAAGGTTAACAGAGTGTTAATATAAAAACTGTAGAGATTTTTAATGGGAAAATATTTAGAAGTGTAGTTAAGAAATGAGAGGCTGAAGAGAAAGTGCTAGATTGTTAACAGGAACTGTAGATAGTAAATGAATTATTTGCTAAAACCTTTACAAGGAAAAGCAGGGGACAGATGCCAGCAACAGACATGATGTTCCCTGGAGAGGTAAGAAGGACTATGGCAGCACAAAACCAGATGATCACAGTTTTGCAACGTGAAGTCTGACACCAGCTCCAGGAGATGTGGAGCTCATCCAATAACTCTGAAATGGAGACAGGAAGAGATAAACTTACGTCCTAACCCTTGGTTTCCAAAAACACAAGACATGTTGAAAGAAAACATAAATGTATTTAATTTAGAATAAGAAGCCAAAGATGGATTTACCTGTGAAAACAAGAAAATTTTTCTTGATAATAAAATCATGCATTTCAGGCTTCAATTAATAAAGGTGTGACACTTATAAAATGAATTGGTGAAAGGTACCCTCAACCCATGTTATATCCTCATTGTGATTAGATTACAGTATCAATCAGTTGTCCAAAAAATTGTGCATCACCGATATAGATTATATGAGGTTTTAAAAATAATCCGCAGTATCAGAAAATATAAGGATCTCAATTTTATATGGTACTAATGAAAAATTAGCAATTAGAATGAGTTGAGGTGTGGTGGAGCTGGAGGAAATTTTGGAGCTGATCTGCAGAGCAGGAGGAAGAAACTCACCCTTGTGTTAGGCACTCCCTGTTGTTGGTATTACTGTCTATGGGACTCATCGGGTTGTGGGCGCAGAAGAAGATTATGCTGGTAATCAGCTCACAGGCTCAATAAAACCCTGGTTGGGTGGTTGGTCTAACTGCTGACTTTGAAGTTCACACCTCTCCCCCTCTGTAGAGGAACATTTTTCCTTGTTTTGGCTTTTGCTCAGAACCTTGCACTTTGGCTTTTGCCTCTCAGAGGTACCCTCCCCAATTCCAGAATAACTGTGGGAGTTGCTCATGTACAGTCTCTGCTGTTCAGCGTGCTTTTTCTCCAGTTGCATCTAAACTTCCTCTGGTTGTTGCTTCCTGACACCTGCACTGGAGCTGCTTGCAACAATGGGCAGCGCTGCTAATGTTCAGGAACAAAGGCCTCCTCTGGCCCCCCAGCTTCTACTGGCCTCCCTGCACTGTTCTCAGCCGAGTCACAGACTCACAAGTCCTGTGGGGCCTGCTGGGTAATGGGTCACTTTGTATGGGTTGCTGCTTCTGCCATTTGCAACTCTAGGTGGTTAGCCACTGCCTCCAAGGGTGTGGTCTGCACAGAAACGACTCATAATAAGGTATTTCTTTTCTCATTTTTTTGTTGTCGTTTTGTTTATTGAGAGTGGACCCACAGCGGAGTTGCTCGGGACTCTTAATATTACATCTGTTCCATTCTCACAGTCCTCTCAGCCCTTCATTTCGGCTCATCTTTCTAGATTGATCTTTGCTTTGCTCAACTCACCATGATACCTTAGCACCCCTTAACACTTCAAGAAATATTCACATTTAAATGTAATTCACTACAGTTTTCAACTTTATGAGCTAGGCAACTGTATTCTCAAGGTAATGAGGTACTAGAAATCTTCATGAAATAGAACCTGCACTTTATTTATCTGTATATTTCACATATTGGGCAGAATTTTACCTAAATCGATTTAAAATGTTTATTTGATAAACAATTATCAGGTAGAGTAAGGGGCACTCCAGTCACATAAAATTATTATTAGAATCCTATTTTCAATTTTCTGTATTAATTCTCACTTGTCATAAATTAATTCTTGATATTATTTTTGGTATGAGTCAAAGGTCCTTTGATTAAGAATGAATGTCTACTTGAGCAGATGTGTCTGAATTGGGTGAAGGATTGTTTCTTGGTGGACATAATCACCTCGGTCTATTTGTTATAATCATTTCATTAAGATTTAAGCTAAATTAGCCGTTTGAAAAATCTGTTATTTTTTCAGATGTAGGGTTATATTTATGGTAGGATTACTGTCCTCGTCATTGGAAATTTTTCATTCAGTGCTCATTTGGTAATTGTAGAAAAGAAGTTAAATACATTTCAAACATTTCATGCTTAAGGTGCTGTGACACTGGGGACAGGGAGGTGCATTAGCCAGGGCAAGGGTGTGGTGGCGGAGAAGAGGGCAGAGGGGAAGTTTGTTTTAGAAGGAGGGAACAGCACATGTGGAAAGCACAGAGTGTGGAAAATAACATGTGTGATGTCAGATGAATAGTCAGCCCCAGAAAAAGCCCCAAAGACAGGGAGTCTGTTTCTCTAGATCAAATAGTCTAAGGTGGTAGGTTGTACTCTGAGAAAAACACCTCATGTCTTATAGATTATTTCCCCAAATGATTCAAGAGTAAATGTTAGGTAGTACACATAGATGCTTAAGGAAAACTCATTTAAAAACAAACAAACAAAAAATACAAAAATATGATCCTGGTAGAATTAGGAAGCTGGTGTAGGTATGTTTCAAAAAGTGAAGTACTTTGTCAAAAGACCTACCAGAGACTGGGAAATTGTAGAATTATCATGCAGTAATCAAAGGAGGAAACACATAATACAGGAGATCACTATAAGACTTGTTGATATGAAGGTAGCACCTGGAGCGCTAATGAGGTAGTGCCAGTCAGAAATCCCTGCGATCAGCAGCTTTTATAAGCAAGGAAGTGCTAAAACAGCTCCCTCGTAACCTGCGAAGGGAGTTTCCAGTAACAGAGTGTCAGTGCTGGGAAAGGATCATGTGCTCTGAAGCTATGAGAAACCTTCCGAATACTTCAGGTGGGGAGAGCCTGAAGAGAGTATCTAGTTCAATCCCTTGTTTTATTTTATTTTTTTTCACATTTTTATATGGTTGTTCAAGTACAGTTATCTCCATTTTCCCCCACTACTCCCCCCGCCAGCCATCCCCAGTTCCCATCTTTGATCCTACCCCCCTTTGGCTTTGTCCACGTGTCCTTTATACATGTTCCTGAAAACTCTTCCCCCTTATCCCCTCCCACCTCCCCTCTGGTTACTGTCAGTTTGTTCTTAATTTCAAGGTCTTGGTTATATTTTGCTTGCTTGTTTGTTTTGTTGATTAGGTTCCACTTAAAGGTGAGATCACATGGTATTTGTCTTTCATTGCCTGGCTTATTTCACTTAGCATAATGCTCTCCAGTTCCATCCGTGCTGTTGCAAGTGGGCAAACTGAGGTTCTGAGAGATAAAGTGAGTTGTTCTAAGTCACCTAGCTGGTTAGCAACAGAGATGGTCCTAATATCCAGTAAAGGGCTTGTTGCATACATTTTGCTGCAATCCCCTTACATTATAGTAAAAAACCAAAATAAAGCAAACATACAAACAAAAATAAAAAAAATCCTCTTTCTGTACTTTTAATACTTCTGACACCAAATGTGTGAGTTTTCCACATGTTGCAGTTCTAACACCACCTGGTGCTAGCTCCAACTCCACAGGTCAAGGTCGGTCTTGTTGGATTGACCCCACTACAGATGCCAGTCACAGCCCCAGCTGTGACTTGTACTTCGGATCAGCATATTATTTAAACCAGGAGTTCCCTCGACCCCCTCCTACTTTCATTCATTTACCAGAATGGCTCATAGAACTTAGGCAAGTGCTTTACTTACTATCACTGGTTAATAAAATGAATACAACTCAGGAACTGCCAAATGGAAGAGAACATAGCCAAGGTATGGGGGAGGGGTGCAGAGCTTCCCCCCTCTCCCCAGAACTTTTATGTATTTAGCAGTTTGGTAGCTTTAATGAAAGGTCTATTACTTAGACAAGGTTGATGAAATCATTGGCCACGGGGCATTGAACTCAGTCTCCAGCCCCTCTGCTCTCCCTGGAGGTCAGGGAGGAGGGCTGAAAGGTCCAACCCTCTAATCATGGGAACAAAGTTTGTTGCTCTGGCAACCAGTCTCCATCCCCAAAAGTCATTCATTAACATAAACTCAGATGAGGTTGAAAAAGACTTGCTATAAACACAGGACATTCCTATCTCTTCTATCATTCAGGAAATTCCAATGGTCCTAGAAGCTCTGTACCACGAACCAGGGATTAAGAAAAAAGATTATTATATCACATGTCAGGTAGATTGATAAATAGATATTTGTGGGGGAATTAAGTGGCCTTTCCAAGTCATTTAATTTCAGAGCTATCATAATAATAATCTAGCCCTTTCGCTTTAAGATTTGAGATCTTTCTATCATAACCCACAACATTTTGTGAATGAGTACTTATTTTGTGATCCAGGTTATATATGATCAACACCACAGTTCAACTGAAATTGACTTATATTTCTTTCTGAAAAAGTTAAGTAATCTTGAGATATTTGGGGATAATTTTACCAGTAAATTTTTCCAGAGATGAAGGGACTTTATGTTTATCACAATATCTATGTATGGCATATGATTTGATGCATAATTTAATAAAGCTACTCAGAGTGGGAAAGTCCTATTGGGTAGGCTGGTACCAGTGTCCTTCCCTGCACTAGGCCATGAGTGTCCATGGCTGGCCAGTAGTAAGGTTGCAGGACTCCTGAGAGGACAATTACATTAGATGAGGCATTTCTACCATTTTATAGCCATGTGTATAAGTTTAGATATCATGATATAGCACGTATGAAAACATGCCATCTTTATTTTACTATATTAAGAAGTTTGTGATTTTTACTACAGGGAGGTCACGATCCTTGAGAAACGTGACTACCGAGACCTAGATGGTTTAGAGACATGGCCTGTTGGCCCGCAGATCTGGTTTTTTCCGGTACTGGGGCTGGAGGAGCTTGTTTGGCTCGTAGGTGCCTGGCTGATTGCAGTGAGACTGGTGGAGGCCATGCTTCTTTTCTAGAAATCTGGAAGTTGAGATGAAAAACCCGAAGACTCCTGGGGATGGTTATCAGGAGCCAGAGGGAGAAGCAGGAGAGGAAAGAAACAGGAGAAGAGTGGATGTGATGGGTGGGCAGGCAGGCAGAAGGGTGATCTGGGTGAGTTTTGGAGGTAGAGGCCCTCGATTACCTTCAGCAATACACGTGGGGGAAGCTACACCACTGAAAGAACAAGCAATGGGCACAGCCTTTCGTGAGGGTGGATGGGGATTGCTTGGGGTCCTGGTAAGAGGCTGAGGTCAGAGTCTAAGGCCTAAACCAAACACAGGGTTGTAGAAACCTGAGGATGCTTTGGGTGGGTATGAGAGAGTACAGAGCTCCCAGCCAAGGTGGCTGGCACAGCAAGAGCAGAATCTGAGTGGATATACACTGGTGGGAAGAGAATTCAGACATTTGTTAGAGGCATAGGCCTTTGGAGTAACAATTCCCTGACCTAACTAAGTGTCAGAAGGTCCCTGGGATCAGAGTCCTAGGCTGGTGGTGAGGAGATGCATTCTGACTTCATAGGTCTTTAATCAGGATCAGGACCCTGTGTTTTTAAAGATATCCTAAAAGATTCTGACATACAACTGGATATGAGGTTATGTCCCTCTGGAAAGTCTTTACAGTATAAACAAAATGATTCAATGCTTATATTTTAATGTTTAGCATAGTATCTGCAATGCCTATAAGAGATTATTTTCCCCTTACCAAATTTCTTTGGTTCACATAAGATGATAAAAATAAGAGGAAAGACTCTCTTCTCCTATTCTTATACCACTGGGGCAAAATATGTGTATGTATCACTTGAAATAGGCATCAGTGAGGTCAACATACAGATACAAAATTAAAATATAATCTCATGCCCCCAGTGCGTAATGGAAATGAATACCCACCAGCGACTAGATTCTGGGCATGAGTAAACAGAAGTATTCACTGCCAATCGGAAGTCACTGTAGCATTTTACAAAGGATGAATAATGCCTCTTCAGAAATGGAGCACAAAGTACGCCATTTAAAGGAATGCACACACTATTAACCTTTTTATAGTTCAAGTCATTAATGATGTTGAATACGTTCAGGTGTCAGAGAAGATGGATTTGCCCTGAGGCAGCTGGTTGGAGCCAAAAGAGCTCTGATTTCAATTCAAGAAATCTGGGTTTTACCCCTCGTTTAGCTACTGACCCCGTGTCCCAGAAGGAAAGAGCGGGGCTTCTTCTCCACAGACAGACATGAGTCTGATGTCTGCAGCCCAGCAGAGGTCTGCAGAGAGAAAAAGCTTCTGCACAGGTTACACTCTCTCAATATGAGGTCACGACTGACAGGGTCATTTCTGGGTTTGCCATTTATATTCCCTAAATTCTTAAAGGTCACTTAATTATTTTTTAAAGTGACAATCCACTTTTTTTCCGGTTCCTTGATCTATTTTCTTTTTATAGACCGTTCTAACTTGACATCCATTCATTTATTCACTCATTTTAACAATTATCGACACATCCTATGCTCAAGACACTGTAGTACTGGTGAAAAATCTACTCCTGAGGAATTTAAAGATTAGTAGAGATGATAAGAAATATTCAATATTCCCCAAAGTGGGAACACTGTTAAAAAATGATGATTATCACTGGAGTTCAGACGAGGGGAGCTGCTTTCTGCGGTGATTCATACTTACAGACATTGCATGTGAGTTGCATCCTCAAGTTCTGGTAGGATTTGGACATAGAAGTTTGCCGGGGAACTGTATGTCAGGCAGCACAGAGAGATGAAGATGAAGGACCTGGCTCATACTTTGAGCACAGTGAATAATTGAGCTTGGTGAACAGGACCTACGAAGAAGCACCCTGGAAAATGAGCTGAAAAGACAAGCTAGCTTAGAAACGGCGAAGAGCATCTCAGGAGGCTCTCAGGTTTGACTTTTCAGGAAGCAATTTTCTACAGATCAAGCCATTTTTGAGCTTGTTAATTTCTTATTTCTGTCTTTAAGGCACCATTGCCTTTAGCTGTGATCGTGTGTGTTTCCTCACACCAGGGCTTATTTTTCAGGAGGCGTTTGTCTGGTGTCCTGGCCCTGAGTGTTGGGCTTTGGCATGTGAGAATGGGGTTGCTAAGGGTCAGGTGCAGTCTTTGCATTTGTGTTTTCTGTCAGGCTGCACTCTGATTTTTATCAATTCTTAATCTGGAAACATCTTGCAGTGTTTCCAGATGGGATGTATGTTAGAAGAGACTGCTGCTTGAAGGAAAGGAGAAAATTTAGGCCCCCTGGTTCTCAGCACTGGAGGCCCTTAGGAGTTCAGAGAATCATTGTGCCTTAAGAACACCAGCAAGCTCACAGATGTGTCACTGGGAGGAGAGATTGTTATGTGTCTGAAGAAGCTTTACTTGAAAGAACAATCCAGATAGAATCATTAACTATTTTCTAAAACCTACTTTTGACACCATGAGAAGGAAATTCCAAATCAGTTCTTCCAATATCTGGTATTTCGATGCAGTTTATCATATTCCTCTGGAACCATTTTGCTTACCTCTTTTAATTTATTAATTTTGCTCCCTAAGTGACATTTAGAATCTTCCATTTATTTGCTGGGTTAATTGTTTAGATATTTTTTAAATGGGCTTGATGTGGAGTGGGGGTAACCTGGAATGTGAGATTTGAAGGTACTGAGACTCACTGTGTTCTTTGTCTAACTGCATTATGTGCTATTTGGGGGGGCTGCTTCTGGGAAGAACTGGAAGTAGGGAAACTTTATCTTTTGATTCCTTTCCCTTCTCTTTTGTCCCTTCCCTCTCTTGCCAGTGGCCCTGGCTTTTCTCACAGGAGCAGCTTCTATCTGTTCTCTTCAAAACCTTTTCTTTGACAATGCTCCCTTAAACTCCTTCATACTAAGGTTTAATAAACTGATAACTCTCAGTGGATTTCCTTTATCATGCTTTCAATAACTTATATTATAATATCCTAAGCAGAAGAAGTTCTTTTTTAATGGGATATATGAGATAGAGAGGCATTCTGGTCTTCTTAAAATAAATAATACATTTTGTACCCCCTCCCATCCCAATCAAAAAGAGCCATTTTTAAAAGTTAAGTATTTCATTAGGCATTCCTAAAGCTCCTTGTTAGGTATGACCTTAATTTTAGCAAGTGTGCCTGATATTTTATACCTACAAGCTTCCTGCTTCTAGTTTGCATTTAGAATACGTTCCATTCCCTAAATGTTGGGTGATTTCTGCTTATATCTAATGAAAAGTTCTGTACTGCTGTCAAAATTCAGAAAGCACAGTTATCATTTTACTGTGGTAGGTCAGGAAAATTTAAATTAGGTTTGTACTCTTCAAAATCATACTCTGTTTAGGTGTAAGCAAATTACATGCAAATAATGTAGAGAATATCAGGTGAATTTATTATACTTGGGTATGACCTTTGGAAAATTAATATTGGAGAGGGCCTGGCTGCATTGCACAACAGGACCAATGGCATCTGGCAAAATGGATGGTCCTCTGTACACAGAGAAACTATACTTCCTAACACAGTTGCTCATATGAGGGTTAGATTCCCGCTCTGATAAGTCAGGGAAAAATCCAAGAAAGTTAGCTCCATGCATGTGCTAAAGACAAAGGGACAAGTGACACTATTTCACCTGCCTAGGCGCTAATATTGTTAAATCAAGGAGAAAAGAGAATAACATTAAAAATGCTGGGTCAGCAATGCCGCATGTAACTCAAATCCAGGTTCCTTCAAATCAGCTTAATTTTATGATGACCTTGATGTCATGCACATCATTATTGTGTTTGTGGCCAAGAAAGCTGCATGTTATTTTGACCTACACATTGTGGTATACAGATTATGCTAATTTTTTGCCTAATAAGAAGTTATTTTAGCCCTGGCTGGGTAGCTCAGTTCACTAGAGCATCATTCTCATAGACAGAGATTGCGGGTTTGATTCCCGGTCAGGGCACATACAAGAAGCAACCACAGAATGCATACATAAGTGAAACGACAAATCGGTGTTTCTCTCTCTCTCCCCCCTTCCTCTGTCTTTCTAAAATCAATAAATACAATTAAAAAAAAAGTTACTTTAAGGAAAAAAGCAGGCCAGAAGTTGCACTGTGTGACAAGATAGGTTTTCCATGAAGACAAAGGAGATCACTGTCAGCCTAATATTGTTCGGGAAGTGTTAAAAAAAAAACTCCCTTAGTCTCAAAAAAGAAAAAGTCCCTTGCTCTGAGTTAAAGCTGTGCTCCATATCATAGTCGTCCTTCACCACACTATTTCTTTAGGAGGTTCCATAGCATGTGGCCCCCCCCAGTGGGCTCAGGTTCTGCAGATGCCAGGCTGGGAAACGGTAAGGTGAGGTGGGGCTGGTGGTGGAGTGTTGGGATCATAAGGCCAGGTGTGGATTTTAGAGGACTGGGCATGGCCTGAGTGAGCGAACACACAGGTGAGTGAGGTACTTGTGTAGCGAGAGAAAGGAAGTAAAGAGAAAGGAACTCCAAAAAAAAAGAAGACCTAAAATGTGGAGACAGGGAATCAAAATTTCATTAAATCTTTTAATCGAGCCGAGGAAGACTACTTTGACATCTAGCGTTATTTACTCATGTACTTACTTACTTCTTTCCTTATTTATTTTCACTAGATATATAATGGGAGAAATCAACATGACGATGGCTGGTTGGGAAAAATATTACACTGAAACATCATTTTTGCCTAACTTTTCTAAACATGGTTCCTTCTTCTGCTGAATTTATATTTCTGCGTGTTTTTTGCCCCTCAGAATGTCTGGACATAGAATGAGAGAGAGATGAGTTCAAATACTGGCATTGCTCCTTAGGAGCAAAGTGATCTTAGGCAAGTAAAATAATTGCACTGACCGTCCATTTTCATGTCTATGAAATAAAGAAAATAACCTTGATGAGGTCTTGGAGGAGAAGTATGATGTCCTTATAGCATCTGGGCGATGCTAGTACAAGGTGTCATTATCGATACAGCCACTTCCCTGCCAGCACATTGTGAAAATTATTTTTTTCTACAGATAAGCCTATTGGTAAGATTTTACACAAATGAATGAAATTTCATTTCTCTAGAACTTTAAAATCAGAACCGTTGGGCTGTGTCTCTTTTTCTCCTCAAATGGTACAAATGTATACACAGTTAATGTCAAACATGTGAGTTAAGATAATCTTAGTCTAACTTTTTTATATCAATAAATTTAAAGAGTCCACGTTTGAAAACTTGGTGAGGCTCTCTGTACAAATGGACTCACTATGAAATGCACATTATGACCTGCTTTTCTCTGGCAACGTGGACAGAGAGCCCTGCTCACTTTGGCAGGATTCACTATTCAGAAGCTTGGTAAATAGAAATGTAAACTTTTTAGTAACACTAATATAATTAATAACACCAATAATTTGTTATATGTCATAAATTCCTTTGCATATGTTATGGTTAACTCAACCTTTTCAGTAAGCTTGCTCTTTCTTATTATTTAATGTACTGTAGTATGCTTCTTGGTAAATCAGGTGTTCATTTTTTCCAGTCACCACAATGTCTTAGACTGCTGCTTCTGTTCTTATTGCACATGTTTCCTCTCCTCAGACTCAACCAGTCTGCAGAGTCTCAAATCCAAAATTTCCCAACAGAAGTGGAAAGTATAGTTAAGGAAGCAAAGGGTCATAGGTCATTGATTTGGGCATAGCAGGCGAAAGACTGGAAAGTAAGTGATATTTGGGCTTAGTGTGTTTCTATAAAGTAGATACATGTATTTATCTTCTTTTCATCCAAAGACAGCCATCCTTATACTGGAGGGCGCCCATGCTGGGGAAAGAGAGACATGGGTCCTCTTCTTTCCCAGCTCACCGTCTGGTGGCTTTATTGAGAAACTGGCTTTGAGGTTACAAGTAGATTTTCCTTGTTAGGACACAGCTAACAATCAAGATTTCAACGTATCAGAATGTAACTGATAGACATTGCAGAATTGGATTATTGCTTTCAAGCACACCTGTCTCAAGATGCTCTTGGCTGCTGAAATGTCACATCTTAAAACTCACGTCAGTTAACGTTTTAAGGTACTTTTATTTTTCATGGCCTCATTTGTAACCTCTTCTAATGCTGTTTCTAATGAGCACATTCCCTAATTCATAATGGTCACTTGCTCAAAAAGTATTTGGTGAATGAATGTACGTATGTTCAGATATCACCGGAATTTTAAAGAACTTATGTGTTCCTCATTGTCCGAGGTAGGAAGGGGGTCTATAGGTTGACTAACTTGATATAGAAGGGTAGATAACCCACAGGTTTCAGAGTCAGGGGCACCCAGATTTGAATCTCTTCTATCACGTATTAGTTGGGAAAATAAAGTAGCTTCTCTGAGCCTTTATGTTTCGCAAGTGGGTAAAAACTTTCTACGAAATAAGTTTTTGTGTAGATGAAGTAAAAACAACAACAATAACAACACTCTCTCAGTCCATTTTGTGGCAGGACACAGGCAACACTCAAATGGGAGACTGAGGGGAGAGACTAGTATAAAGGTATGGGCGAGGTTAGAGGGCATCTGCAAGGTATCAGGGAGTATGCGGGGCTGGCCACAGTGGGGCCATTGCTCTGACTAGGACTGCATGGGAAAGGGGGTGAAGAGTTCACAGACCCCAGAAATAGTGCTGTGCTCGTAGAAGAGAACCATCTGCGGCTGCGGCATTTGGTAGAGGAACGAGACCAGGGAATAAATATCCCGACTTCTCTTTATCCCCACAGGCTTGCCAGGGCATCTGAGTCACTCAGATGAAACGCACTACTGCAGTTCATGCAGGTCAGCCTCTGGGAGCAGAGCAGGGTGAAACAGAGAGGAGAGTCTCTCTCCGTGTCTGTAGGTCTGTGGATCCATCACGGGCAGAGTGCTTGCTACCTAACACACAGGTTCCCATATAATTTATTGTCTAAGCTGCAACATTTTTGATAATGAAAGAGGACACCACTATTAGTAATTACACTTGGACAACAGACATAGAATATGAATTGTGCCAGACAAATTGGGACTACTGTCACCTCACTAAAGGAGCATAATAAACATAGGTGAATGTGAGTTTCTTTCCCTTCCTTTATCACGTTTTTCAGATTTTTTTCCTCTTGTAGTAATGTGGCTATTTTGAGAACGAAGATTGAATTATTTTAATAAAGCAATCCAGACTCATCCCCCTGTGGCAGGCTTTCCAAGTTGGTAATTATTACTGAGTCCCTTGCTAAAGTCTGTCAGAAGAATGTGAAGGATTTAGGTTATTCTTTCAACTTAAGACCTGATTATCTTGTTCAGTAGGCTCGCTCTGCTTAGAAGCCTTGTTTGAACACAGAAGAAATAGAGGCAACAAAGAGTCTATTTCTGAATAAATGGATGTACTTACTACGCACAGGGGAATTGGGGGAGCTATTTATTCTTCTGCGGCCTGTCTTATTTTTATCTTAAAACCAATTACTGCACACTTTGGTTGCTTTGATTTGTAAGACACCTGTGATTAATATTTTGAGTCTGTGTAAATATTGGCAATTGACCAGGAGTGTTTTTTTTAATGTCATTATATATAATACAGAACAAGAAAAAGGAGAATGTTAATGAATACAGAGAATTAGGAGATAATAAACATTTCAGATATACTAATAGGTTCATATAAGTTCAGAGACAAAAATAGTTTTAGCCAAGAAGCATCAATATGATCAAATGTGACAGAGTGGATTTGGAACACAGGGAGTTCTAATTGTGAAAATTATTTGTGGGTTTACCTCCTACATATGTAGTGGCTGGAATTTTGGGTCACATATTTGAGAAATAAATAACTTTGGTTATTTCTGTTTATTGATATTTTAGTTTTTATGTGGATGTTTTTGCTGCCCTATTTATGACAGCCCTGTGAGCATAGTGACTTGATGCTGTCCTTAGAGTTTTACTGAAATCACAGGCAGTGTGAACTTGAACCCATCTCCAGTGCTCATGCTTGTAGCTTACTGACCTTCTAGAAGGTATTATTACCTTTGCCCAGCTTGGCTGAGTGTCTGTGTCATGGGCTGTTGCACCGCTCCTCTGCAATCTATCCAGATTTGAACAAGGTCTCCTCAAGGAGTGACTTACTTCTTTCCTCCAGAGACTTCTTATTAGTCAAGTACTGGGAAAATCACTTGACTGTGACCCTAATTGGTTAGGGTGACATATGGCCCACTGAGCCCTAGTGTTTTTTTCAACCTTGTTGGAAGACAGAGTGTTTTCTTTAAGGAAATGCCTGCTACCTCTCCACTGAGTGTTATTTTTAAAGTTAAACATTTTATTGGTAAGCAAGCATTCAGTATTGACACTCAACCTATTCTGCACTTTCAACGAAATCTTAGCTCTCTGGAGTTAAGGTGTCCTAACCATATATTGTATTGAATTGTTCAATTGGGGCAGATACATCGACATTCTAGAGGTAGGATTTTGAGTCCCTTAATTGATATGCTATCAGAAAGCCTCCTAAACCAATGTTGGTCACAGCCCCAATTAAGAATCAAGTTTTCCTAAAAGTGCAGATTATAACCATCGCTAATTAAAAAAAAAATAGTCCTTGCAAGAGTTTGCAGTTAGAGTCAGTTCTTTCTGGAACTTTTTGAAGTCACTTCTAATGAGAAACTATCAAAGAACTTGCATACTTTGACATTGATAGATTTATTTTTAAAAGGTCATAAGTAATTATAATAAAATATTTTTACACCAAATACAAATTTTTAAGTCAGAGAGTGGAAGCTGAAAACTTTTATTCCCTACAATTGTCATACAAAGGTAAAGCAAGTATTCACAAATTGGCTGACTTATTTATTTACTCATTGTCCAGATGCTTTCTGAGTCATGTTGTGCACCAGATGTTCATCCAGACATAGTGGGCGTGGTGGTGGGTAAGATGGGCACATCCTTTATTCTGATGGAGTTCACATTTCCAGGTGGGGAGAATGGCAATAAACAACTACAAAATAAGTAAATTTAAAAAAAAAAACATGGGAGAGTAGTAAGTGCTGTGTAGAGATTACTATGTAAGGGGCCTACAGAGTGGAAGCCCTGTAGGTTAAAAAATGACTTCAGAGAAGGTGACTTTCAACCATGGGTCTAGTGACAAGGGGCACCAGCAAAGCCATCACCTGGAGAGACACTGTTCCAGTCAGTAGGAATAGTGGGCACAACAGCCGTGCGGTGGGAATCAGCCAGGCACATTCCAGGCACTGAAAGAGGGTCAGGGAGACCTGAGTGTGCCAGAAGAGTGCCATGAGGGGCAGAAAGGGCCTGCGATGTTCCTTGTGGTTTGTAAGGCAGTATAAGCAGCTCAGATTTTATTCAAAGTGCTATGGGATGTAATGAAAGGGTATTACATAAAAGAGTGACATGATCGGATGAGCTTATTTAAAAGATACTCTGGATGGTGGTTGGAGAAATAACCGTACGGAAGCAAGAATGTAAGTCTGGAGACCACTGAAAAGTTATTGCAACACCAATGAGAGATGGCAGTGACTTGCACTAAGGTGCTAGTAACAGGGATGGAGAGAAGTAGACAGAATGAGGAAGTCTTGCTCTGCAAATGTTTGATTTCAGCCCTGGCTGGGTAATTCAGGTGGTTAGAGTGTCATCCTGATACACCAAGGTTGTGGGTTCAATCCCCAGTCAGGGCACATGCAAGAATCAACCAATGAATGCATAAATAAGTGGAACAGCTAATCAATCTCTCTCTCTCTTTCTCTCAAATCAATAAAATAAAAAACTTTGATTTTAGAATAAAGTCTATGTGAATATAAAAATCAATACTGACATTAGAGGATTTTTTTGTTTCTTATTAACAGAACAAGATTTCCTGGGTAAGAACTCAAGAAGGATTTATATATCCCCTTGCTATACTACCTCTTCCTTCATTAGTTTTCTTGGTCTCTTGTCTAAAATTGTGCTGCTGAAACTTTTATAGAAGGCTGTGAGAATACTCCCCATAGTTGGCCCTCAGTCTGCTCATACTGATGGAGAGCTTTGTATTAGCCTAACTGTCCACATCATTTGTGTACACAATGTAGTTTACAGGTTTTCACACTGCATAGAAAAGCGTTATGACAAATTCCCAAGTCAAGTTAAGAGAAGGGCAAGTATGATAGAAACAGATGCTGTAGACAAGTTGATTTGGAGGATGAAGTGACCCATGCTGAGGGAATTTGATAAGAAAGCAGGGGATTTGAACACACCACCTTCAGACAAAACACAGCCCATTAAGTGATATGAAGGATAAATTATGGAAGTTCCTTACTAGTAAGCAAAGGGTTTGGATGAGCCCAGGTCTGACATTTGATTTAATGTTTAGAAGGAGCTCTAAGAAAAGCAGAAAAAAAAGGCAAGTGAGAGGTCAAGAAGAGAAAAGTTTAGTGTGGGAACTGAACTTAAGCACAGTCAAGGTAAGAAGAAGGGAAGAGTTTCACTCCCCAATGCCCTCAGAAAACCCCAAACCACACCAACCAGACAAACAAAACCCCCGTCTCTGAACAAGGTCGAGTCAATATTTTGCTAGAAAGAACACTGACTTTAGAGTTTAGATGCCCACTTCACATTGTATGTGAATCCTTTAACAGCACACAGTCCCTTGCCTCAGTTTCCTCATTTATAAAGTAGGGATACAATGCCTAAATCATTTTGACCTCGGAAAACATTTAGAGAGTTGGCACAGTGTTTGAATCCAAGTCCTATTTTCTTAAACATTTTATTTTTCAATTACAGTTTGAATTCAGCATTATTTTGTATTAGTTTCAGGTGAAGAGCACAGTGGTTAGACAGCCATATACTTTACAAAGCATTCCCTCTGATATTTCAAGTGCCCACCTGGCACCGTACACAGTTATTACAATATTGCTGACTATATTCTGCATGCTGTACTTTGTGCCTTTTTATCTAAGTATCGTTGGCAAGAGACTTAACTTTTTAAAACTTTGGTTTCCTTGTCTGTAAAGTGGGACTAATATTTATGTTGCAGATTGTTGTCACTACTATACATATCATTGTTGGAGTTTTTATTGTTTAAAAGCTTGGCCCAAAGCAGGCAATCAATAAATAGTTATTTTTTCTATTTTGTTTTCTACAACTCTTGTATCTTATTACTACTTCTCTTTCACCACAGAAAATCTTCCCCCCCACCCCCAACAATGGCCAAGTTTTATTCTTCAAATTGGCAACAATGGTATATGCTTGTTTTAAACTATTTTACTTCTAAGATAATGACATGAATTCTTCCTTTCTGTTTGGCATTATTATTAATAGTTTCCCTTTTTGCTCTCAAATGACCTCGTTTGAACAACGAATTATATGGTCACCCTACTTATGGTTCTTGTTACTCATGTGGTCCTTTAGTGTGTAATTGGTAATGCAATTGCTCAAATGTATTTTCCAAATATATCTTTGGAAAATTCAGTGCTCTATGAAAGAAAGTTCAAGTCCAGGAAATGACTTCCTGAAAAATGCAGTATCTTGTTTACCAAATACGCAATAAGTCTGCCAGTAAGCCCTGGAATAGGGGGATACTCATTATGACCTTTCGCTCCTGGAACATTCTTTGGTGAACCAGATACACTCTTGTGGGTAGTGTCCTCAAACTGCATGTCACAAAAGTGCTTATGATGTCGGAAAACATTCATGGCTCCACTCTCTTCCAAGTGCAAGTGAACGGTTATCTCTGTGATTCAGGAGTCTCCTTGTGTGGCACCGGGGCGGGTGGAGGACTCGTACCTTGCCACCCAAGTCATGTGTGCTTGTCAAAGAAACTCTGCTTCCTTTGAGAATATGAGCTTTCAGTGTCCCAGGAAACAAAAGTACTGGGGAACCACTGCAAGGACATCTTTCTAGGATGGTGATTTCATTCCTCCACCTGTCCATATGGTGGAGAAAAAAGCTCTTTGAAAATTTAGTCTGGATCTTCTCCTAGCACTTTGTCAGATGGCAGAAACTGTGAAACTTTGAATTCTGAATAATTCATTTCTGCTTAACCAGTTATAATAACACATCTATTTTCTGCATAGGGTGATGTTTGATTCAATTGACTATTACACGTTCTAGCAGGAAAGCGAAGGCATTCACAATGTTATAATTAACAAATGTCAGTCCCTTTTAACATTCACCTCACCCCCCTCACCGTACCAACCCATTGCCCAAAACGAAGTACTGAGGAATTCACATAAAGCAGTCTCACAGAGTAGCTCCTGCCTTTGTATAGCGTGCTGACTCATAGAGGTGTACTCATAAAGAGGTTGAAGAAAATGAGAATATGGCCTAAAATCCTAGGCTAAATTAAGTCAAAAAAGAGAACTTTGGAACAGGATTTGGGTTTTTGCTGATTAATCAGGCCATCCAGCAGAGAAAATTTCTGAATACCTTATTACTTTAAAACCATATATTAGATGGCTCAGACTTTTAAAAGCATAGGACATAATTTGAGATGTCTGGCAGAACTAGGGTATCAAGTTTTATTAAAACACTTCTTTTAGAGAAAACATGAAATATTCATTGTTAATATTAAAGCAAACTTCCTTTTATATTAAATCTGAAATTAGAATAAGGTACTTTTAATTTTTGTGATGGTGGGTGCATTACCCTGTAACAATAATAGCTGCAGTTGAAGAGCTTTGTGGGTGCTGGGTCTGTGATGTATACTGTCTCACGTAATGCTCCCAAATCTTTTTAAGAGTTAGGCATTATTGTCTCCATGTCACAGATGATGAAACTGAGCTTAGTACAATACCTTGGTCAAAGTCACCCAGTTAGTGATTGATAGAGACAGTTTTCAATGTCAGGCCTTACCGTTACTCGCTTCTTTACAGGATGCAGTTTGTTTACCAGAACTATTATTATTATTATGTTTTCATCAATTTAGTGGAAGTCAATTTACTGCCGGCTTAAATGCTTGTAGAACGCCTTTTATCCCTTACTTACCAGGTTGTCATCATCAGGTACCCTGCATTGTTATTTCTATGACCCCTATCTCTGAGTTTCCTGAGAGATAGGCAGTGATAAGACCACATACAAAGCCCAGAATTGGGAATTAGGTTGATGAGTTTTAGGACCAGCAAGAGAGCCTGTACGTGTGCAGCATGGAGCAAGGAGCACACCGGTAGAAATGAGATCACAGGTTGGCTACAGGCAGGATCGTTCAGGGCCTGAGGACATGCAAAAGAGTTCAGACTGTTTTCTGAGTGTGACAGAAAATCATTCGTGGATGTAGTCCAAGTAACAGTCTGATAAACATTTTTTAAAGGGTCACTCTGTCTGTCATGCAAAGAATTGCTGCAGAGAGGGTGGGACAGGGAGCAAGAGTTGAAGAGCCGGGAAAAGACTATTAGCAGCAGGGATGGGAGCATCTTTCAGTGTGTGGGTGAGTTCTACACAATCACACATTTTCCCACCCATATTCCATGTGATCTGTGAACACCCAGTTGGAGAGTCACAGAGGTGGAAACCTATTTACAGTTATATATTATACATAATATATAATTTTTGCACATAGTTTTAGTTTGAGCTCTTTTCTAGGAATGCAAATTTTGTGCATATTGAAGAAACTACTGCACTTGTCTCATTCACAACTATGCAAATAGCTATTCACCAGTTTGGAAAATCAAGTCATTGATGGCAGTGCCACCTGTAGTATTTAGGTGGCCAGTACCTCAGAGCCCCATCTATCTGCATTTGTTGCTGTCCCCTTGTTGATGGTTCTATGTATAGGGATAAGCATCTGATACCAACATGTCTTGTAGAATAGTATCAATACATTAACAGATTGAAATACATCTTATGGGACTCTATACTGATATTTTGAAAAAAAATGTGTAACTTACAATACTGATTACTTTTTATTTCAGAGTGATAAACTATTGTTTTATCAAGGGAGCCCATGGCTCTGATAAATTGAGAGCTACAGATCTAGGTAATGATAGATAGCCTGGAAAGCTTAGGTTTCTGGTGATGACTAATGTTAAGCTAGATAGCATTAGACCCGATAGGCTCTTAAATTAATGTAATTTTCCCAAGAACACATAGCTAATTATCCACAGAGGCTGGTTTTGAATCTAGCTCAGAATGTCTTCATAGCCCATATTAATTGCATCATACCCATCAGTGTAAGAATTTATTTTCTGAAGTTTATTCATTATGGTAGAATGTCCTGCTCACATTCTTGGCCTGAGGAAGGTATTTTAAAGCTGTGTCTCCACTGGTAATAAAATAAAGCTGTTAATTCAGCCAATTTAGTGATTAAATTAATTGAACTTGGAGGGTAAGGACAGATATAATAATTATTTGGTCCATTATCTGAAGGACAAATTCAGATTGTGGCTTTTATTCACTTCTTGTTGTTGGGATGTCTTGCAAAAAAAGAAAAAAGGCTAGATTTTATCATGGTTTCTAATTTAAACTTGAAAATGTGTTTCTATTTGTTTTTAATTATCTTCCTCTTGTTACAGGCTTCTCTCATATTCGTTAGGTAAGTGTTTCATGACTATTACCAATAGAAAACACATATAGATTCCTACTTTAAGATTTTTAAAATGAATATTTATTTGCTGAAAAAGCTGTTCAGTTTTAATCTCTAATATTTCCTTTGTAGAAATTCACCTAGTAAAATTTTCTTTTTGGTGTCAATCTGTTATCTTATAAAGTACCACCGATATTACTGTTCTGGTAGAGGGATATTGGGGATTACACTTGGCAGTGATTCTCATGTAAAAAAGTAATCTTAAACCAATATGACAGTTTTGTGACCTATAGTTCCAGGGACTATCACCAAAGCATTTTAATTTTCATGTTATAAGAATTTGCAACATTTAAGAAAAATATAAATAGTTGTGTAGGAACATATCAACAATGCTTTGTTACTATCTCAAAGGATGTTTTGATAAGGTTTTGACAATGAGGAGAACAGAAGTGAAAATACTAAACCTGTTTTCTTCTGTTTGGCCCGCTTTACGTTGGCAATTGACACGGTATTAAAAGATTGATTTTTAACATTCCCCTTTTATTGTGAGGCGATGAATAGCTTGGATTCACAACATCATAAGAGATTTCTTAATCTTCATGTTGCACCTTGCTTTTCACGGTGATTTGTGTCTGGCTTTGTCTTATGGATAGAAAGGGAAGATCCACTTACTGTGTTGAAGATATAAAAGAAATTAATTACACTGCCTGTGGTTACTATCTGCACAGAATCAAATTACTTGGTTTAGGAAATATTTCATCTGTTAAAAATCCAGTGTGGCCTGGAAATACGATGCCTCAACCAAGTGAATGGTGAAAGCTGAAGATAAATGTACTTCTCACTGCTCTGCCTGTGGAAGGCAGGGCAGACCTGTCCAAAGCTCTCCTGTGAGGCACCCGAGGCTCTGCCATCCTTTCTTCATCAGATTGAATTGTAAATATTCCTCTTTAGGGTTGTTTATGAGTGGTTTGAATGTTACTTAACAGGCATAATGTTTTGGAGTAGTGGTACTTATTGCCTAAGAAGGAGGTTTCTATGACTTCTGTGTATCTTCTCCATCAGTGTTTGACAGGTAACAAATGAAATTCCTTTTCTAAAATTAAATCCAGCTTCATTTCTGTCTTTCACCCATAAAGGATGAGTCATTGTTTGTTTCTTGGACAGTTCCTGTACTCCATCATCTTTCGTTACTTTTATAAGCTCTGTCATAAATGCTTTAGCTCTTTGGCCTTGGCTTCTAGCTGCCTATTACAGAGATAAGTGTCTGGGTTTGAGAATATAAAATCCTCAAATGTTGCTTTACCTGCAATTAAAAAGTACTTTTAAAGCAGCCTTAGGCTATTATATGGTCTTTCATTTTCTATTGAATTTGCCTTCTCACAGTTTTGGTCCTTTATGGCTGTGAAGAATGGTGTTTCTAGAGCATTTGGGGCAGCTCCCTTTCCTGAGGTCCAGACCTGAATATCTGCCTTCCGGATGTCCTCACCTGGATGTCCCACAGCACCTTACACTTAACCTGAATGCTGTTTCTTCTCCTGTTTTTTTCTATTGTAGAAATTTTCAAATTTCTTTGCAAAGAAATTGTCTTTGGGACAAAACTAGCCCTCTGCCTATCTTTGCATGGGGTTTCGGAAAGGTGAGAATGGTTTTTATACCTTTAAAAGAAAATGAAAAAACTATTTCATGACATGTGCAAATTAGGTGAAATTCAGATTTCAATGTCCATAAACAATGTTTTCTTGGAACACAGACACACTTACTTGTTCACGTATTACCCATGGCTGCTTCCATTTACAATAGCAGGACTGAGTAGTTCTGATGGAGACTGTCTGCCTCTCAAAGGCTTAAAATAGCCTAAGATCTGGACCTTTACAGAAAAAGTTTACTGACTCCTCTACTTAAGAGAAAGATTTCACCAATCTCTCAACCCTTGGTCTCCCAATGTCAAAGCCTCTGAATCATCTTCCAACGTTTCCTCTTATTCAGAGGCATACCCTATTGATGTATATGAGGAATGTCTCCAGACCACAATCCTCTTCTTTATTCTCGCTTCCATGACTTGGGCACATAGTTCCTTCTGTCTGTTCCCTGGACAGCTTCAATGGTTCTCCTTAACCCCAGCTTCTCTCTAATAAAATTCAAAGTCTATATCAGTATCTAAGCTGTAGTGTGAAAATTAATAGATTATTTTACTATGCTATTAAAGATGCCATTGGGACTCCGCTTCTCACAGAAGCAAGTCCAAACTCCCTAGCATGGTAACAAGTTCTTTCATTCATTGGCCCTGACTGCTTCTCCAGGGTCATCTCTTTTGGCCGCCTGCACGTTCCACCCCCACCCTTGCATGCTAAGTCCCTGCAGCACAGTACTTCTCATTGTCCCCCTAATACGTTGCTGTCTTTCATGACTCCCTGCCTTTGCAGTGCAGCTGCCTTTTTCTTTCCTGCCCTTTTACTACTTTCTAAATTGCAAACTTGATTTAACTTTTTGAGATTCAGCTTAAATGTCACATTCGAGAACCCTTTCCTAGAGCCTTCAGGTAAAGTTAATTGCTCTCCCACTGCATCTCAGCACTCCCTTGGGGAGTCTTCATCTGTGTGGGTGTTGGAGCTCTCCCTCATTTTTGTATCCTCAGAGCCTTGCATTGCCTACAAAGAAGATAGGGAGTATTTGTTGGCTGAATGAATGACTGACTGCTCATGTACGTTTAGAGAGATTCTTCAGTTTAACTCAGCGGAGCTAAACTTCTAAAATAATCATCATCAAGTCTGTTAATTATGTCTGATTTGAAATGAAATTCTGAATCTTTGTGGGTAAATACCCAGAAGTCTCTGATAGGCATTTCTAAGTGTTACAGTCTTTATTATTTAATTTTGTGGTTTCCTAACTTGCGAAGTTACTGAATCAAATGCTCCCATTTATCTGTTAGCTCTTTCCTTCCCAAATAATTATTCATGACCTCAGTGTGAACAACAGAAAAGAGCCCTCTGTATTCCAAGTTTTGTTATTTGTTTTATGTTGGCCTACTATTTATTTATACAATTTCTGTAGGTAATCATCAAATTTTAAAAGTCAGCTTTTGAGAGGAACCGGCTATATTTAAATGATTTGTGTCTATGTTTCTGTTATTCCAACTGGCCATTCATTTGGAGAATTAGCTTGGCTCCTGTTATTCTATTATTCTTCCCGGTACTGCCCTTGGATTTGCATTACTGCTTGTTGGCATCTCCAGAAAGGCGAGACATGGAGCTTGCTGAGCTATTTTGCATGTGCCCTGTAAATAAAGCCCAGTTAGATGGGAAAGAATATAAAACCGTCTAAAAGAAGATTTTAAGATTTTCTATGCGTTTCATTCATCTGTTATTTTCCTGGCTCCAAGTAGTATGGATAATAGTAGTGAGACAAGCTTATGATTATGTAGTGCTCTATACTTATTCCAAGTGCATTCACCTACATTACGCCTCCCGTGAGGAAGGCATGGGTGGTGTTGTTATAGTGAATATTTAAAGGGAAAGATGCTCAGAAGGGTGAAAATTACCTGATAAAGTTCTTACAGCTCATTAGAAATGTGGCTGAGACTGAAGCCTAGTCCCTAACCCCATGTCATTTTTCTGTGATTTTGTTTTCTTCATGTGAAATCCACACTGGTAGTCAAGCATTGTCTCTTGGCCCCAAAGCCAGCCTTCCATACTCTGATTTGTGGCTCTGGAGCTAGGGCTCTGTCAAGTTCTGTTCTTTACCAGTTGGCTTCTTGTTAGGCTCTTCCAAGTGGGGGTACATGAGGGAGACTAGATATTAGGAGGTAATATTCTGCGTGCTGTTCTTGACAGCAAATACCTAGGAATAGAAGTTGAATCAAAGCTTCCTTGGGCCTTCTCTCAATTAGCCTCATCATACATTTTCAGAACCACCAGCACCATAAAGGCAGTGCCTCTGTCAGAGCTCTGAGACCCAGTCTCCCTGTCAGCTTCTAGGTTCTGATAACCACATTCCTCTCCTGTACTTCTCTAGCCTCAGAGGTGGTAGCTGCTTTTTATAACTATTACATTCATGTTACGTTAGGGTTCCCTTTGTGCCTTTTCAGCCCCTCAACACCTATGAAACCAATTCCTTATGCTAACTTCTCTGCTGAAATACTTGGTCTGGCTTCTGTTTTCCCGACAGAGTGCTGGATGACCATATACTTAGTATCAGGCGTGGTCCATGGAAACACACTCTCGAAGATGACACTCTGGCGTGGGTTTGGTTATACTATACTTGTCTCGAAAGTAGTGCTGAACTCCTTGCCTATGGTATGCAGTGGCACACATTTAAACTATTGTCTGTGGTTGATTGAAATGGAGTGTCTGCTGAAGCAAGGTGTGGGGGATGAAATGGATATTAACTTGACCTGTATGGTAATTATATTGACTATAAAGACTATGGGGAGGGATGTCTCTTTATGACAACACTGGGAAGCTTAAATAAAAGAAAGAACAAATTCATGTTTTAAACCTTTGTTTCAAATCACTGTTAGAGAAATGGAGAGTATTTGTGGCAACTCTAAAAGATTCTCTATTTCTTTTTGCTTTAACCTCACTAAAAATAGACATAGTGCTCCTGTAATTAGTTCACCTGGGGCACTTGCCATGTAAGTGGATGTCCATTCTTCCCAAGACCCATTCCAAACACCTCCTATTGCTTCTAGACCCATAACTAAAACCAGATCTCAGAATACTCGAGGGAAAAAAGCATGAAGTTTGGTACAGGATAAGATAGCTTATATTCCAGAATAATTATGAGATTTTGCTAATTTATATGGAATCATACTGAATAGTTCCTAAGAGTTTTAGATTAAAGAGGAAAAACACATAACTAAATAATGTTCTACTTATTGATATGGTAAACTTGGTAGAAATTTGTGACTTA
>VMDR010011674.1:0-28023 GCA_007922815.1 Macrotus californicus | reverse complement strand
GAGAGAGTGCTCACAAGATAAGGTCAAGTTAAAGGAGTTCATCATCCCCAAGCCCTTACTAAATGAAATGTTAAAGGGACTTATCTAAGAAAAAGAAGAAGGAAAAGTTCATATAATCAAAACTATGATTGTATCTAAGTTTCCAAATCTAAGGAAAAGTTCATACAATCAAAAAATATGAACAGTAAAATGACAACAAACTCAACTATCAACAAATGAACCTTAAAAAAACAAACTAAGCAAACTAGAACAGGAACAGAATCACAGAAATGGAGATCACAAGGAGGGTTATCAGTGGGGAGTGGGAGAAAAGGTACAGGGAATAAGAAACATAAATAGTAGATACAAAATAGGGAGATTAAGAATAGTATAGGAAATGTAGAAGACAAAGAACTTTTATGTATGACCCATGGGCATGAACTATGAGGGGGAAATGCTGGTGGGAGGGGGTGCAGGGTGGAGGGGAATAAAGGGGAGAAAAAAATTGGACAACTGTAATAGCATAATCAATAAAATATATTTTTACAAAAATGAGGAGGGCACACATCTTATGGTGCCAAGTTTAGTGCTAGGCCTTGGGATCTATTTATTCCCTCACCTTACCTGAACCTCTCTTTACTCACAGCCAAATTAAATAACTCAAAAACAATGTAATCTCAATTATTTTTCTATGGTTTTCCAACAGAACATATACTGGCTGTGAAATAGGGGTTCAGATGTGTCCTTTTGACTTTTCATTAAAAGATATCCAGTACCCTGGAGTTACAGAATCTTGTCTCAAACTCCTCAAATCTGGACATCATCTATACACATTCATACTTCTCTACTTACAACATATTAGATCCTTTCTATGTCTTTATATATTTGGCCTATTTTATCAATACAAATTGAGAATCCCTAGAGAATAAGCTAAGGGCTCATTTTCCCATCTCTACATTGAAAAGTAGCTTCTCCATTAAATGGCAAGTCCTTCAGCTCAGAGGCTGAATTGTATGGTACTTAAAAAAGACTTCCAGCTGGTTTCATTTCAGGGGCTGGAAAAAAGGCCATTCCCAAAATATCTACTGGCCCGAGGCTGTGATATATTGTTGTTTGATAGTGAATTGGAAACATTTCACTTGTTCTCTCTTCCTGCCCCATGAGATTTGGTCCCATGGATGTAGGCACATAAGCATGAAAGTGTCCATGGCCACAGTACCCTGCTATAAAGACTCCACCAAACTATCATTCATTCACTCCTTATCACTGCCAGGCAGGGAAGGCCTCCTGCTCACACCCTCAATGGTACAGAAACTGGGAAGGGTTGAGTCTGCAAGGTGCTTTTATGCCTTCAGCCAAGCCTTTTCAGTCAAGGGCAGGGCACAGGTGGGCAGTGACCGTGGAAACGCCATTTGCTTGAACTGAAGCCCTTTCTCAAATCAGCTTCTCATGGTGATAAATCTCTACTGCCATTTTCTCAGACATCTCAACTGAAAGCTTTGTTAGGTTTGACTTTCCATGCTTCCCTTTCTCATATCTATGCTGTCATTAAGTCCTAATAATTATGCCTTCATTTTATTAATACCTTTTCTATCTCCCCCAAAATCTTTTTGCAACCATACTAGCTAAACACCTGTTGTTGCAACTAATCTACAATCCCCTTGACAGTTTCTCTCCCTCTACATTCTCTCTCATCAATCGATCCTGTACAGATTACTTTTCTTAAAATTTAAAACCTATATATTTTTAACCATATCACTCCCTTTTTAAACAATCCTCAGGAACTTGGTATTATCTACAGAATAAAGTTCAAATTTTTTATCTTCGCTTTCAAGTCATTTCATTATCTGGTTCCTACACATTTTTCTAACCTAATTTCTCACTCAGTCTTAACAAAACAGTCTCTGTAGAGGGTGGTCTGCCCACTATAAATCATTCCTGGTCATTTTCATCTCTCAACTTCTGCCCATGCTGTGCCCATTGCTCAGTGTTTCCTACCAGCACTCTTCCTCATTGCTGCTTCCACCAACCTGACTTTGCTTATTAACTTCCATTAACCAGCCCAGCCCCCCAGGAACTTTCATAGCATTTACTGCTTATTCCTCTATTTTGGTGTGTTTTATGTCCACTTCTCTAGTTAGTTAATATTCCATGTTTCTCATACAACATCCTGATAGCTGAACATCACTGGGGATTCTATCTTGTGTTTACTGATTTCTACCAGAGTACTTACCCCCACAAAAGGTGAATAATACATATTTTCTCAATAAATAAATGTTCTTTTTAATACTGATGTCAGCAAATGGTTTATGGCTGCTATTACATTGAATCCATGCAGTGCATCGATCAGCGCTATTTTTCTTATACACAGGACACACTTTAAGCTGCATTCCTTCTGGTGGAATGAATTTGTGTGGATGCATCTACAGTTTCATGAGATTTTCCCCTGTGACCAGTAAATTGACTTTGTGAGTTGGCCCCCCAAGGTCATAACTTATTAAAAGAGGTCTTTATTTTTATAGAATTTACTAAACATAATGGACTTTGAACTCACAGCTTTGGCCTATTTAACAGAATGCATCAACCATCAGAGGCATTTGGATCCTAACTGTTTGGTACAGTTACTTTCAGTATAAGTGAGTCCATGATTGGGGCATTCACGCCTACAGGTCCACTCCACATACACAGACAACCATTTCTCTTTCTACCCCAGTCCGTATTACATATTCCACTTAATGGTTAGCTCCAAAACTTCTACAGAGCCTTGAGGTGAACCCTTTTAGGGCACAGGACTAATGTTAGGCCCTGAACACCCAAGAGTGGTAAAGTCTTTGACAAATGGCAATAAAAAACCTTTTTTTCCTCTTAGTTCTGAACAAATTAAACAGTTAAACAAAGGGAGATAAGTGCCGAATATCACATTTTTTATCGATAACATCTACGTGAAAAGATATGACTTCCATAGGTGGACATTTAGTTCTTCTAACACTGTAGCTTGGATCAGGGTGATGTACACCCCTGACGGTGCCATGCTGGACCAGTAGCCACGCCTACTGCTCTATGAGGGCAGAGACCACCCCTGGAAGGCAATAGCAGATGGAACACAGGAGGCGATGAAGCAAGCAAGGTGTTTGATTCTTCCCAAAGTTTCCAATCAGATTAGTCACTCTACCTTCCCAGAAACAGAGTATGTGAAGGAGCAGGAAGAAGCCAGGAACATTCTACTCTCTAAGCTTTCTCACATGGAAGGGAACATCTGGTGTGGGAAAGACATCACACTCCAACCACATCGAGAAATATCCTTGTGCCAGCCCTGAACTGGAAACTTCCATCCATCTTGTCCCCACTGAGGTTCAGGACACTTCTAAGTTCCTTTTTCCTCACCTTCCCAGTAATTTGTTACTCACCTAATCAAGGTCAAAGCAACCTTCAATTTAGGACTCAAGAGTTTAAAGAAAAAATATATTCTGGATTCCAAAATGGGGACTAGACAAAAACATAAATGATGCCACTGCTCTATTTCAATTCCTGAACATCAGCTTAAGCAAACATTGGAAATAAGATCACTTAGGATTTAAACCTACCGCAGAACTGCACACATGTAAAGCCACGGAAGCTTGAAGGGCACTGATTTTGAAGGAGTGGAGTTATACTAACTTGCTATTTCAGCTCAGGGCTATGACTTGGTGCTCGATATGGATTTTAAGTTTATTGTCTAAAGGCTAAAGCTTCCTAAATTAGTTTGAAGAAGTAAGAAATAGAGCATGGATAACTGGTTTTTTAAAATCACCTATATGGCTATGTATCCTGCTGCAAGTGTAGGCTCTCTATTCTTAGAGATTGAGCGCCTTGTAAGTGCCAAGCGTTGTGCTGGGGATGTATGTCTATTTATTCATTTAATCCTTACAAGGTAACTGTTGAAAAATGGGGACAATTTCCGACAAGCATCATTAAAGAATTTCCTCGAAGTTACTGAGCATGTACTGGAGTTAGGACTTAGGTAAAGATCTTACTGGTCCCCAAACCTGCTTTTCCCCACCATGCTAGGCTCCATCCCCTTGGGTATATGAGAAAGGGGTAGACTATCTGAATCCCGCCTTTCTTTTTATCTAATGAATAAACCAGGACAGGTCATTTCTTGCTGAAGTCCTATTTCTCTATGTGTAAAGTGCCAGCCTCACCGGGCTATTGTGAAGAACAAAGGAGGCTATTTATGTGAAAGCCTGATGGAAATTGTGAAGAAGCAAAGCAGTAGAAGAGATTCCAGTGATTTTCTTCACTTCCTGACCCATACCTCATGGGAATGGGTCTGGATAGCAAACTCATCAGGGCCTGACCTTAGTTCTCTGTTCCACTGCATCACCTGTCTCCTGTCTGTCTCTTCCTTCTAGCTCTGTGTGTCCCTCTTCTCTTTTTCTCCATTACTTCCCTTGGTTGTTGGCAAAGCAGGTGGGGAAAACTTGGCATTTGCCAAATGCTTGACATGTGGAGGTAGTGAGTGAACACAAAGATTCAGTATAAACAAATGATTTTAACTTTTCTGGGGCCAAGCAGGTGATGTGGGTAGAGAGAGATCAGAATGGAAAATAACTCAGGGAGCTATGACATCCAGGGTGACGAATCCATTGTCCTTGTATGGATAAATCAAATATAAAGTCACTCTCGACTTGAGTGTTGGTCAAGTTACCCCCACACTCGCCTTTCTCTTGGTTTGCGGATACATTTCCCTGGATTAATTCCTTTTCCAGTTGGGTCTTAAATAACATGTTTCTGATACTGAAATCCCAGGAGAGAAATAATTCACTTCAAAAGAAAAAAAACATGCAATAATGAATATAAAATGCCAGGGTTTCAACAACAAAACACCTACCGCATAGCACCAAGGAAGGAATGTCAGCTAGGGAGCTGGAAACCCCCCTGAGAGGGGGCCAAGGAACTGAGTGGGAAGCAAGAGGAACTGTGAGGCAGAAGACATGAGATTTCCCAGCAGGACAGGCTCAACTGCAAAGGAAAGGCTATGGGTTGAAAACCTTGAAATCAGAGAGCCTCTAACTAGCCAAGCTCAAGTTTACTGCCTGCTTGGTGGGATAAAAGCTGTGAGCATACATAAAACTAATTTTTTAATACAAAAAAAAAATGATATTCTTTGCATACCAGAGTTTGAGAACTGAGATTCCTACCCACTGTACAATCAAATAGAAAATCAAAAGAGTCTCACAATGATTTTAAAATGGAAATAACCTATATGAAAATAGTTTCATTTCCCAATATGGAAAGAAAACCTATTTTTATGTAAATGAAGGATAGGATTAAAAAAATAGGTTTCAGACGGAAAATTCCCAAATATGGTTGTAAACAAGGCAGGTGCTAAGGGCAGTGGCTGGGCTTTTTTCCCAAGATTTTTAGACTTCTGTATTTGCTTAGCTTGATCCAATTTTGCCCAGCTACTGGGTTCACCCCACCTTTTCTCACCCTAGGGTCAGATTGCATAATGAAGCAAAATGGCCTCTGGCAGGCCTCAAAGAGAGCCAGGTTCTCTGAGCTGCTGTAGTCCAAGGGCTTTTGGCAAGATCTGGGGTCTTCTTTCCCTTATCAGTAAATGAGATGCTTAGGTTAACTCTCTCTCTAGCAAGTGGTACCTCAAGGGGGCTTCAAAAGCAGGACATCCCAGCGGGAAGAATATTTCATCACTAGAGGAGTTTAGAATTATTGGCACATGGATAACAAAAAGCTGACTGGCTGTTATTCCTTTTTTATTGTTTGGAAGTCATTTCCAGATAATGGACTAAATTCATTATTGCCCACCCCTGGAGTGGGAGGGTCAGACCACTCCCTGTCCTCTCTCCATCCACCACCTGCTCTGAAGCATTTTGCAGTTCCCCAAATCTGCAAGTTTTCTTTTCCTCAGCAACATTTAAAGCTTTCTCTATTTCTCCCCCATTTTCCTGCTTGGCTAGGAGAGAGAACAAACCAGAACTGTGTTGGGTAACCAGCAAAGACATGAGCTTGCAAATTGGCAGGGAGAGAGGCATGCGTCAGCCTGCCAAATGGTGAGTGTTATTGAAAGATGTAAAATACTCCATGACTTTGATAATGTGGAGAAATGGCTTGACATGAACTCTATCTGCCAGCCAAACAGAGGAAGGGACAGCTGATCCATTAGGCTTTCTGAGTTTCCAGGCATGAAGGTTCTCATTGGTCCCCGGTTGCTTGTTCAGAATCTGGCCTGAGGTATTAATTTGCAACCTGCTAAGAGCACTGTGAACTTGGATAAATATAGATAAATACAAGTCAACTTGTTTTAAAAAGGCTTTTTCCCTTGTTTTGTTGATTTCCCTCCTATGGGTGTATTTCCTAAGAGCTCTGACTTTGTATCTTTCATTCCTCATGCATGACATTTATTAGCCCTGCTGGCCATGACCATCCCTGAGTGCTTAGGGGCAGCACACTTAAGCCTGAGCGGCTGAGGTACAGAGAATGGGAGTGAAGTAGTCCAACAACAGGAAACCTAAGAAGTGAGCAATATCATGTCAACTATAACCACCTTTCATTCACCTTTCCCCTGGCCCATCCCTGACCTTGAGAATGATTTGCTCAGAGTTCATTGTTTAGAGAGGAAAAAGAAAGATAGAAGAATGGGTAGGAAAAATCAAAACCTACTCTCAATATTCTAACCTCCAATCTAGCTGTTCTTTTCTTTATCCCTTTTCATCTCTTGGGTATTTCAACCTCTTTGGTTTGGTGGGGTCTCATAGGCCTTCCAGGTGACCCTTAACTCATCCATCCTTCATCTATTCAAAATCATTATATTTTTGCTCAGCCCTGAAGGTACCATCCCTTTAGTCACTCACTGTCTGAAAGTCATATCAGGCTTTCAAATCCCTGAGACAACTATGGGCAGTGACTTCAGAGCAACTAGTTACACATTTGGAGAAGTTAGACAGCATTGCTGAGCCTGTGGTGCCGGGAACCACAAGGGATCTGAAGGATGGAGGACCAGGGGTGAATGAAAGAGAAAAGAGGAGAGAAGGTACAGGGAAAACTCAGGGGGTAGCATTCCCTCTCATCTTAGGAAAGAATCCTGATCTAGCATGGGGGCTTGGAGTACCAGGAGTGCCCGCACACTTGGGCTGAGAAAAAACTTGTGGAGCAAGGGAATTATTAAGATCTCCAGGCTGCTGTGCTTTGAAAGAATAAACAGTTATTTGGGGGAAAGCCTTTACAGGCAAAGAATCCTTAAACAAGGTAGCATATGTATTCAACAAGTTTTTATTGACCTGCTGTGATGTGCCAGGCACCATGCTAAGAAGAGCGCTGAACGTGATGGATGAGGTCCCTACTCACATGGAGCTTACACTCTAGTGCAGAAGACAATTCAATAAGCCATTAACTACATGTGGGACGTGCATTACAAACAGAAGTTGCAAAAGCCTTTTGGAGCATGTAATGGTGGAGAACCATCTTGACCTTGTTAGAAAATCAGGAAAAAGAATGTCCCTCAAGTGAAAACATGGGGTAGAGCACCGAAAGGATGTGAACACCAGCAAAGCTCACATCCTACTGCTGCCAGAGGCCAGGCTTGCCCGGACCAACAGCTGGCCCACCCGGACTGGCCTTGTCCAGATTTAGGGTGCTTCTTTCATGGTGCCTCTGCTGACACCTGTGTGTTCTCAGTTATAAGAGGAACCCTCATCTAATCCAACCCAGAGTAGTGCCAGCTCTCACAAGATCATCTCAAGGGTAGAGGCTGCAGGGAACCAACTGCCTACAAGGTAATTTTTTTTTTTTAAATCATTAGAAGCCAAGTTTGCAGTGTTAATTTTTTTCAAAATAAATATTCCATTAATCCACAGCAGATGATTAAGGAAGGACAGAAGGAAATTACTGCCAGTTCACAGAATCATGGAATGTCAGAGCGCGAGGGATTTTTAGGGAAGTTTTCGTCAGGGGTTCTCAGCTAGGGTGGGCCCTTCTTTGGAATGCCAGATAAAGCTCTCAAAGTTGACGTCCTGCCTATGCCCCACCCCAGTTCTGGTACATTTGGGTTGGTGTGAGGAAGCAGGTTGACTTTTATGCAAAACGTGATCCTCAGTTGGTTCCAGCATATTTTTGATAGTCCCCTCCACCCCTGCTCCCCTGCACCACATAGAGAACCACTGATCTAATCTGGGTCCTCATTTTACCTGATCTAGGACCAGAGAGGTTAAGCAACTGTACTGAACTTTCTTTAGTAGTAAAGCTGGCATTGGAACACAAGCTCATAATATTCTATTGTTTTTCCACGCTTTGGGGTCTTAAGGCAGGACTGGCTTTGAGTGCTGTCACCTCCTATCCCTGCCAGGCTTAATGGCAAATTGGTGTTGATAGTCTCAGTAGCCAACATAGGGGGTGTGCATGCCAGTTCTGTGGAGGGGCCTGGACCCAAGTACCAGAAGAAAATGCCCTTCAAATTCTGGCCTATCTTAATGCAGACAAAGCATGGGTCTGCACAGCTGGGGTGGAGGATGAGTCTCTGTCTCTGCCTCATGAGTCCCTCAGTGTCAGAAACCCACACAGGACAGGCCCTCAGGTCCCTGAGTCCTGCCAGTCCGACCATGTGAACAGGGCAGAGAGGCACACTCTAGGCCTTTCAGAAAGGACATTAGAGGAACTGGAGCCACCAGTAACGAGGTTGGCCATTTTTCTGAAACGGGATGTCAGTGAAGGACCCCTTTTCTTTTGACTTGTTTTATGAGGAAACATCAGAGACTGCAGAAGAGCCAAGGGGAAGCAAGGGGAATCTGACTTCACTCTTCATTGTTTTCAACTCAATATACCGATTCAAAAACAATTCACATTTTAAAGAAGATATTTCCCAAGTGCAGAGGAATTCTTAAATCTGTCAGTGTGAATTTTCAAAATAGATGAATTTCCTGCTAATTCATAGTTACCACGACCCCATCCACCCCAATCTCTGCACTGGGGAAATAAGGGGGCCCACTGGCGGCAGAAAGGGCAGATTTGTGGGTGCATCACTATGGAGGATCCTGGTAACCTGAGAGCCAGTGTGAATCCTCCCAAAACCTGAATGAAGGAGGAACACCTGAGAAGGGAGGAGGATGTGAACACGGGAAGGGAGGCATCAAGGCTGGAAACAAACATCAGTTCTAAGACTCCTGTGAGTACCAAAATCCACGGATTCTCAAATCCCATATATAAAATGGCATAGTTTTTGCATAAACCTATGCACATCTACCTATGTATTTTAACTAATCTCTAGATTACTTAATACCTAAAATATTGTAAATATTGTGCAAATAGTGTTACACAGCATTGCTTAGGGAATAATGACAAGAGAAAACTACATGTTCAGCACTGATGCCACTGTAAGCCTAACTGCATAGTACATGTCAGCAGCAACATGGCATTCTTTTCTAATATTTTTGATTCATGGTTGGTTGAATTCATGGATGTGGAACTTTTACATAGTTTGCCTGAGGCTCCTACAGTCTCTGAATGATCTCAAAATTCCTACTCTGGTCAGTGACTTCAAGGAGGAGGCCAGTTATGGCCCACAGCCCAGACCTGGCTTGCCAAGTTTTTTGTACAGCCTGGAAGCTAAGAAAGGTTTTTAGATTTTTAAAGGTTGAAAAATATCTGTAGAAGAATAAGATATCATGACATGTGAAAATGACATGGAATTCACATTTTAGTCTTCATAAATAAAGCTTTATTGAGCATAGCCACACTCATTTATGTATTGAATATGGCTGTTTTTGTGCTGTAACAGCAAAATGGAGGAGCTGCCAAGGAGACGAAATGACCCTTGTAATATATTTACTATTTGGCTATTTACAGTAGGAAAGTTTTCTGGCCTCTGATAGAGGGGTTGCAATGAAGAGGAAAGTCATAATGGGAGAGGGATTTGTCTCCATCTTTCTGAGACTGGGGTCTCCCTAGCAGAACCCTCATGTCCAAGTCATGTTGGTCTGTTACCAGCACCAACCTTTGTTCTACATGCTCCTTCGACCTGGTGGGAGGTGGTGGCATCAGTTGTTACTACAGAAACAAAGGAGAAAGGAAGGCTGTCCTAATGCTTACAACTACAGAAAGAGTGGGCCCTTGGTCTCAGCATCAGGAAGCAACCTAACCTTCACATGAGAAATTCTTAGCAGGCCAAAAAATTGGAGTATTTTGAATATGTTTTAATGTTCTCTATAAAATAGAGGGATAAGAATGAGGAAGGCCAATTGACTAATTCCACTTTATCTCCTCACCAATCCTCAAGTCAACCACAAATGTCTAGACTAGGATTCCTATAACACAAACTTTAGACTACATCAAGTAAAACAGAGTGAGAATGGGACTGGGAGAAAAAAGATCCACTTTGATGCTAACTCTCTCTGTGTCCTTGAAAAATTATAACTGCAATTATAATTGTTATCTTTGTTGAATGACAACTAGGCTCATTATCCCATAAGAATGCTATAAAATAAATATCATTTATCTCCTTTCAAAGATAAGAAAATTGAGACTGAGTCAGTGACTCCACTGCCCAAAGTCACCCCCTTAATAAATTATGGAAACCAAATTTATTCAATTTTGAGCACTGTACTCTTATGATCAAAAACTTGCTTGCTCTGTGCTCCTCAGTTTCCTTATCTATAAAACGAGAAGATTGTATTAAATTTACTTCAGACTCTGTCAGCAAAGTAAATTCTGTTGATCCTGAAATCCTTAAGATTTGATTTGGTCATTTAGTAAAGCATCAAGATATGTATTTTCTACATGCTGAAAAAATCCATGTAGGTTCTGGAGAAAGAGCAGTGACTTAGACAGACACTGCTGCTGCTTTTATGGAACTTCCAGGCTAGTCTAAACTGGGTTTCACCCTATGTGTTAGATTAGGATTTCAGATAATTTTTCTGGAATAAATGCAGTAGAAAGAAGATGTACTTGAAAGCAAGTGAAAACATTCATGAAAGGAGATTATTCTAAAATTCTATTTCTCATACTCTCTAAAATAATATGCTCAACATTGCATATTTTCTGAGCTTCCGATTGGGCATCATGTCAGATAGGAGTCATATCTTGCTGGAAACACAGAGACCTGGAGACAAAAAAAGAGAGGATCCAAAATGGAAATGAGAAGAAAAGGAAAGGCACTAGGGCCCTGGAAGGGAGGTATCCTTGGAGAGCCAAGCCTAATTGGGCACATTAAGATGAGGACAATCTCTTATTTTTTTAAAGTATAATTCATTTGTATGTGTATTCAATAAACACTTAATTAAGCATCTACTAGGTGTCAGATACATGCCTATGAACTGGGTAGGCTGTTTTATAAAGCATGCTTCAGGCATTACATTTATTGTGGGAAGGGAGGGTTGTATATTTATTTTAACTCCCAGCACACATTTGTTAAATGGCTACCATATCTAATAAACTATAAACCCCAAATGCAGAGAGACAATTTCTTGATTCCAACACTTGCTTTACCCTTCTCTACCTTTCCACTCAAATAACCTTTAAAAAGGCAAGTTAAGTTACAATCTCTTGGGTAATAGTAAAACTGGTAGATGCTTTTGGATTAAGAAAAACACAATGATGCTTTAAGGTACAGCAACTTGGCCATGTAGATACAGAGGAGACTTTCATTGCCCCTACTGTGTGTCCCTTTCTAAGAGACATCCTCTAATGGGAAGCTGCTGTTCCTGTGGTGCCCAGGGCCTTCTTACTCTTTCACGCTCTCCCAGCCATACCTGCACGCCTCCACCAGTCTCTCTTCCTGGGAATTGGTCCCTCTTTCTGAGCACATCCTTTCTGGAAATCAAATTCCCAGAAATGGCCAACATGGAAAGTGAAAAAATGGGAATGTCTTGTAGCTTGGAACACTAAGAATGTCATAGGAATTGGTGGAGATAGGAAGAACAATGGCAAGACACACTTTTGACACTGTAGTTTTTCATTTTCTGTATCTTGCAAGAAAAAAATGATAGAATGTTTTAATTTTACAGAAATAAATTCAACTGTCCATAGGCAGATAACTGTAGAGTACGCACACATGAATCTCACTCTAAACACCACTGTCAAATAGAACTTCCTGCAATGATGAAAATGTTTCATGTCTGTACTTAGTGGGTATTAAACATGTGAAATGTAACTAGTCCAAAAGAGAAACACATTTTTTAAGTTTATTTAATTTTAATTAATCTATAGCTGTATGTGGCTAGTGGTTACTGTTTTGAATAGTACAGGTCCAGAAGGTACACATTAGACAAACACATGCCAAGCAACAAAAATTTGACTGTAGCTTCTAAACTTCAATATATCCTTCTGCTTGAGATATAACATGCAAATTCAAATAAGTAAAAGCAAAGGAGTTAAGAAATTGTATTCTTTTTGAAGGCAAACAACAGTCCCTAATAGCTCTTGCCCAATTTAAGGAAGAATAGCAATAAAAAGAAAATAAACATTGGACCCAAGAAGATATTTTGAGACATAAAAAAGCAAACACATTTTTTATCATCTAGTTCAGGAAAAAAAATATTTTGAAATCTATTGTTTCATGTTGATTAAATTCTCATTAAGACTCAAAAATAGAAACTCTACAAAGGGAAGTTGAAAGATGAGCTGTAGAGGCAACAAATTGAAATGGAAAAATAGGTAGCTGGAAATCAGAAAGAGATTAAAAACAGCTGTTGGATGAAATAAGGAAAGATTACAGACAACTGAAATCCAATCATAGAACTGTAATCTGTATTAGAAGTCCCAAAAGACAGAATCAATACTGGAAAAAAGAAAAAAAAATCAAAGGAGCAACCTGGAAGATGAAGTTTCAAAGCTCCACTCTGCTACAGACTACACATGTTTTTTTAAAAAAGCAGAAACACAAACAACTAAAGTTAAGATGAATCAATGGAACAGAAGCAATAATCAGATACACAATCAGAGAAAAACATTCATGAATAGAAAGACAGGTGCAAGACACAGATTGTAAGAGGTCATTGAAAGCTGGTGAAAGAGCGTAAAGAACCAAGAGCCAGATTTTCTATCTTAACAGAAAGTTTAAATTTCAAGAGTTGTTCAGGACCTCCAAGAGTTTTCAGACAAACCTGTCTCCCTTTCTCCAAACCCAAGAGTAGAGTGCATGACCCATGACAGAGGAGCAAAGGTCTGTATTTCCACAAAGTACCTTTTATCGTTTAATGGTCAGCTGTGCACATGCACACTCCTGCTGGAGCTCATCTTCATTCTTTCACTGGCCATACAGAACAGCATTATTCTTAAAATCATAACACTGTTTTAAAATTAATAACACAATAAGGTAATTAAAATATTAATATGTTTGAAAGGATGTCAAAGTTTTTTCTCAATATGCAGTATTTCATCAACAATATCAGTTTTTCCTATGTTAAAATAGGAACAACATTGCCTCTCCAGCATTTCTTTCACAGACTATTCAAGATAATTATATTTCGAACCCTTTATAAAACTACATTTTTAACAATATTCAGAAATTGGTTTAAAATAGGCTATAATATTTCATAGTTATAACTTTTATGACTGGAAGCTTTTATGTACCATGATAAAATTAAATCAGGAGATTCTTAAGGTTAAACCCTTTGTTTCAATCTTTCTAAGAGTCCACACTGTGCTTTGCACATAGTAGGAACTTAACAATAATTTTAATCTACCTTAATAACATGTATTTTCAAAATAAGATGCACTGCAATATATTGAATTTTGTTTATCTTCAAATATCTTTTTTTCTGAAAATTCTTCTGAATTTGTAAGTTCTGGTACATCAACTCCTTGACATTAGCGGCAATCTCAAAGCACTGTTTTAAGCTGTTTCCATAGCTTGCACAGTGTCCCCCTCCTGAACCTTAGACCACAGGAATGAGCAGAGCCAAGCCTGGCCAGTCCATCCCTGGACTGTTTTTAAAAACATGAAGTGGGGACAAACTCTGCAGGTGCTGTCAAGAGCCAGCTTCCCTCTGGTCCCCATTGAGAGAGCCCGCCTACGGTGTGAAACAAGCAGAGGAACACTGATGAAGAAGCTGGGGGAGGGGGAGGGGGAGGGGTGCGGGCCCTCCCAGCCCAGGCCTGGCTGCTACCTTGGAATTTCCTCTTCTCGGTTCTGAAGCCCAAGAATTTCTTTTTTGGATTATGTTGATATGAATTAGATTTCTGCCACTGAAAGAGACCTGACTAATAATTACACAAGTAAGCGAAATTGAAAAAAAAAAAAGTACACATAAATTTATATTTTTAAGCTTTTTTTAGTTGGTTAGAAAGAGGTGCCTATTATGATTATAGTTTAATTAAGTATCTATTCTCTTAGGTACCTAGCATTTTCATATTATTTTATAATTGTCTGTTTATGTATGTACCTCTCTTGATAACCTGTTTCTGGGCAGCAAATTATTCCAATGCTATGTGGCTTAAAATAACCACTGAATTTTACCTCACAGTATAATGGGTCAGAAATTCAGACGGGGGTTGCTGAGCAAATCCTCTGCTCCATGTGGTATCCATGGAGCCACCTGGAAGCATTCCACTGGCTGCTGGACTGGTCTGGCAAGTGCAGCCAGCTTCACTCACGTTGGTCTTCATGGGGATGACTGGAGGCTGATCTCAGAGGACCTCTGTCTCCCCACATGGCTTCACAGTCTCTCCATGCAGAGTACTCCCCACAAGAGGAGTCAGACTTCTTAACTGGTGGCTCGGGCTCTGTGAGAGAAAGGAACTGGACACCACCAGTCTGTAAGACCTGGACCCAAAACTAGCATTGTATTGTGTCTGCCGTATTCTAGTGGTCAAAGCCAGCCCAGATTCAAGAGGAGGAAGTGTCAAAGAATTGGTGGCCTCTTTGATCCTCTGTACCTAGTTGAGCAGCATGAGGACATGAACATGCCTTATGGATCTACACATCCCTAAATCAACAATCAGGCCAGAAACGTAAGTAAGGAAGCCAGCGAAGGACATTCAGAATCTGGATTCTTAACAACATCCGTGAATAGCTGTACTAACCTTGGACTACCCACCTCTCAACCTCTTGTTACAGAAGAAAAAATCCCTAAGTGTTTCAAAATATTGTCAATAAAACATCAGACTAGACTCATCTTCCTGTAAATCAGATCTCAGAATACAATTGAGCAGCGTTCACAGTAGGATTTTCGTGGAGGGGCTGAGAGGATGAAACAGTTTTGATCTACATCATGCTGAGTTCTTAAATTCATATCAGGGGGGATTAAATACTGCTTAATTGTTTGACATAAAAAATTAAGAAAACATTGCTTTGGGTATATTCTTAGAAAAACTTAAAGGTAATCATCATAAAACATAAATTTGAATTAAGTTACAGAAAGTACTAGAGGAAAAGAAAGCAAACAGTACATCTAAGTCAGGGAATATAAAGGAGTCCTCGGTGCTCACCTCTGTTTGGTCAGCTCAGGGTCTGGGGATGAGTTGTAGGAGAATTCAGTGTAAATGCAGGGAAGTGATAAGGGAAAGATGCTCATGCAAGCCCAAGGTAGCCCACTGGTTTAAAGCCAGTGTGAGCTGAATGGCTCACCGGCCACACTTTTAGGATCATCAACATATTTACAATGTGTATGAAACTGCCGTATTTTAAGATAAGGTCTAGACATAAGATGTACTATAGCAAGGCGAGAAGCCTCCACTAATGTTGAATCTGTCGGGGGTGGTTTCTCTCCCCTTTGTGTGGGAAATATATCTGGGGCTGCAAGTTAAACCCTCTCATCACGGATTAGGGATTACAAACATGTTGGAGCCTCATTTATCCTTCTGGGTTTCTCTCTGGGGTGCATACAGCATTCTCAGGGCCTGACTTGGCAATGTTTCTTTTCTTTGCCTCATTAACTCCACTGTGAGTGGTACATGCTAAGACCTATACAGGGAGATGGGAGCAGAGTCGTCACAAGGACTTGGGCTCGGAGAAGGATGCTGGAGTCTGCAGGTGAGGACATGTCTGCCAACAAGCCTCCCTGTCTCTCTGATTCATTTTTCTGGCCAGTTTCAGTGGGCACATGTTAGTTATGGTTTTGTTAATTACTTTTCAACATCTACCCTCTATATTCCACGTCTGATGGCCTTCATGTTTCCAAGACAACAATCATTCCTACAAATAGACGGAAATAACCAGTTTTCTGCCTTCAGCCTTTTGTAGAAGTTACATTAGCTGCTTTTAAAGGAGGATTAATGAGGTCTATCTAATTTCTTTTGCCAAAATTACTATATTTAACAGACTTCCCTCATTGAAAGAGTATGGGGATGATCTGTAGCTTTCTGCAAATGTGTGAAGAATTAACTCATTTTTCCAGATATTCCAAAAAATGATTAAAGCCTTAAGATCGTTAGGGTATTGCTGACTCATATTGATGGCTTGAACTGGCTTGGAATATTTTACAAACTACCAGAGAAAACAAACACGACAAGTTATTTTTTTGTGAACAGCAGAACACATTGGTCTTCAATCAAATGGAAAGGCTTTCATTTGTGTGTTTGAGAGCTTCCCATCAGTCTGGCACCATTCTCTTGGCTCCTCAATACAATAAGCAGTTACCTTTTTCTATGTGTATGAATTCAAATGCCAATTATGTAATTAGTAAATGCATTTCTAATTAGAACTTTAAGTTTCTGACAGTCAAACACAGCTTTCCCCCTAACCTGTAAGAATGTTTCTATACTGTGTTTTTAGCCTCTGAAATACATTGAAATAAGACATACAATAGCACAGAATGTTGCCCACAAAATAGATCTATTTTTTGTGTGTTAACTTCAGAGTTGTCAAAAGATTCTAAGTTAGCACCTGAAGGCAGCCATGACCCACCTGTCCCATGGCAGTCCCTTGCTAGGACATTGTTTGTCAGCAGCTCTGTGTTCACTGAGGCAAACCCTGCCATACCTGCATCATGCTGGTGTCTTAGCCTCTGAGCACTTTGGCTAAGCTCAGTATGGACCCTGCCAGTATGGACCAGAGCAGGCACCTACCATTTACCTGTCAGGGCCAGAACTCCTCAAAAACACAAAGAGAAATCTGAAGTCAAGTTGCAGCAGCATCCAACCCTCTGGTGGAATTTTGTGGATGTACTGGGAAGCTGGTTCCCCTCTTGGAGCCCCTGTTTGGGGGTGGCTCACTTTGTCTCCCTGGAGCTGCCTCTTGGTGCCTCCCGTGGAGTTCTATGCTTCGTCCTGTCTTCTGCCTTCCTGCTCTGCATTGTCTCTTCCTCAGCGTCCAATCTTGGCTCTCAGCCTTGCTCAGCTCCTGCTCATTCTGGATCTGGCAAGTCCCTAATCCCTGCTGTCAGCTCCAGATACACCCAAACTGGGTCCCCTTTTTGGTGTCCTCCTTCAAGCACCAGCCAAGGAGTCAGGCCAACCCCAGACAGCTCACCCATTATCTGGACCAACTCTTGATTTGGTTTTGTTTGTTTGTTTGTTTGTTTGTTTGTTTAACCTAGGTGGCTGGATTCCATCTCTTTCTTTGCAGCTTCTTCCAGGAAACTTCTGACCTGCCTCATGGTCTTTTTACATATCCTCATTTAGATCGTGTCTTATCCCTGAATAGAAACATTTTTCCTAATGACACGAGTTTGCAAGGTCTTCTGGAAATTGCACAATAGCCCTGCAAGCAATTCTTACTGTTGTGAGCCCTTGTCATCTGGTCAGTCTCTCCCGTCTATGCCCAGACTCTGCTGCTGAGAGATGACACTGAGGTCCCTGGGTGCCTCACTTGGAAGGGCACCTGAGGAGACAATTCTCATCACGTTATGGCAAAGCCAACTGCAGGCTTCCATCACAGGCCAGAAACAGTGACTAGAGGTTATCTCAGCATCTTCTTTTCTAAAGGAGTTTGTGTTGAGAAAGCATGTGCAATTGGAACAGAATTAGGCTTGGGCTGAGTGAGCGATCCCTCTCAGCTTGTTCTGCAGAGAAGGTAGAGCTCCTCTGTTTTATGTTCCTTTGACACATCCAGGGAATAGTAAGCAGCATGGCTGGAATGGTCTGACCAGAGTAGAGACCTGATGGATCAGCTCAAACCAACCCCACATTGAATAGGCAGGAAGAGTGAGGCTCAGAGAAGCCCTCTCCCAGAGTCTCAGAGTTGGTAGCAGCACTGAAAATAGAACTCTGAGCCTTTTATAGACCTTGGTTGGGAGCACAAGGTACCACTCTGCAGGCGCTGTGCCATCTGTTAGCCTGTCCCTAGTTTAGGTGACACTGATAAAGTTCAGTTTTCAACTTGTCCCCTTTAGACTAGTATAAAATTGCTAAAGAAATTTTGGGAAACTCATACTTTCCTCTTTCCTGCTGATAATTTTATCTATATTCTTTCTTGTTCCCTTCTTTCCTTACTGTGCCCCAACAATACAACTTTGTGTAGCCACAACAGTTTTACAAAGGCCAACCCTTCTCTCCTCCCTCCTGCCCAGTAGAAGCTAATATAGTGCCTTAATATCCCTAGGCAACATTATTATCATTTGATATGCCAATATGATAACAGGCACTTCGCCAACCTTGTCATTTCAGAAGCAAATTGGCTTAAGTAATCACCTAAAACATCCTCTTCCAAGGCACCTTTTTCCACACAAAAAAGACAGCACCCATTATTTCCACTGGGAGAGAGAAAATATTTCCTCTACTAAATGATACAAGGGATTTATTCGTTTGAAGCCTTTGCAGGCCTTCCATTTAAATAAAGCTCCCCTTTAAAAAATGAAAATTCAATGCACGCATATAGGATTTCAGTGTTGTCAAATATTCGATTTAAACTCTCCCTGTTATTTACATTCAGATCCTAACAACCATTATTACACAAGAGAGTTTTTCTCCCTGCTGACAGCATTCATGCGACGGTGCTGGTGTTATTATCGGAGCAATTCTTGTCTCCTGTTTGCTGTGTTCCAAAGCCTTATGGAACAAATGGAGATTGTTCCCTTCGTCCCCCCTACCCAGTGCCAAGTGGGCATTCTCCACCACTGCAGAGAACAAGTTCACATCTCTCAAAAGCCAGTCTGATTTGAATGGGATTGATTGGAGGGAGCCAGAGCCTGAAAGCCCGAGGGTGTGAAGGGCTCCAGTTCCCCTGCCCTGCAGCTTCTGATGTGACAAGGGACCATCCCTGCTTCTTCTGTTCTTCATAGGGACATTTCCTAGCATGCCTAATGCCAGGCTAAAGAATGTTGCTTCACGTCTTCTCAAAGGGTTCTCTGGTGTGTGTGGTTTCTTCCCAACTCCAGCCAGGGAGCAGTAACAGGACGCTCTGCTGGATCTGCGACAGGCAGTCCTGGGATCACTCTTGGCAATGACGGACGGCGGCTACAGACCTGCAGTTTTTACTGCATGCAGGCCACAGAATGGGTGACTGTCACTGTCTGGAATGAGACTTTTTTCCTGCTGCCCTTGAGCTGCACGTTGATTTCATCTTGGACTCAATGCTCTTTCTCCAGTGGTTTTCATTGTTAAAATTGTTTGACATATTTGCTTATAAAATTAAAGTGGTTTTCTCACTGTAAGCTGAAACTAGGGATGTACTGGACAATTGCACATTCATGAAAATGAAGAATAATGAGCCAGAGCCACACCCTGTGAGAGGTAAATGGAGATGGTACTGCTAAGGGCACCGAGTAAAATGCCAGGAACCCTCTGGACATCTTTGGGAGTTCATGATAGTTTAATAATCTTAACAAAGTAATTGCAAACTCCATTTAATGATGCAGGGGACATTGGTGTTACCCTCATGTGACCTGGTTATATTAATTTCTCTGAGTTGCTTTTAATTCACATTCCTGAAAACTGAAATAATCTTAAAGTAAGAGGTACTACTTCATTATAGTGCTCAGAATAAAAATGCATAGTCACCTTCATCTACCATGGAGTTCTCCTTTTATGCAGTAACTGGACCCCTGCCCATAGCCACCCCTGTGTTTTACCCAAGAAAGCCGGACCCAGAGAGTGGACCGCAGGCTGCTTTATAAAAGCCCCGCTATCTCTCCTGGCAGAACACGGCTAAAATTCCGTCCTGCTGAATTTCAACTCCCTTCTTGCAGCTGCAACTTGATGCCTCCTAATTCATCAAGTTTCAAATGATATTCATGATTGTTTCTTTAACTTCAGATGAATGAACCCGTGAAACTATACATATTTTTAAAAAATGTGTGAAGACCAGGTAAACACACGTCTCCTTTTATCTCCCATGTCTCAATGATATCAAGATCCTGCTGACTAATGATGATAAGATTAGCAGGAAGAGGGTTGTGAGCTATGAATGGCTGACAAGAGAGCTAACCAGGAGTATAGGACCATCTCTTCGAGGGAGGAGTCAGTAGTACTAATCATTGACACCAAGAACGCTGATGAAATAAACACGACTTCTCTCTAGGGTCATGGTTCCAGGAATGGGGACCAAGGAGCCGGGTTCTGGGCAGAGCAGCCAGCAACTAGACACACACTCACAGCTGTATAGAGACTCTAGCCTAATATTGTTTTGAATCACTAGTCTGAATAGCTCAGATCTACCAGAGCTGCTCATTGACAGGCAGGGCTCTCATTGCCTTGAGGACTAGGTCAGGTGGGACTCCTAAATCCATCGTGCCCCTAACAGGACCAAGCCAAAGTATGCCAGCTCCAACTCCACAGGAATTCACAGCCAGGAGAGAGGTTTCTGATTTTGCATCAACACAGTGCCTGCTTCTCCAGCACCCATCTTGTGGAGAACAGGAATCATAAGGCAGACTTCTGAGCAAACATATAGGGTATTCCAATCAGCTAACAACGAGGGAATCTCTAGGGTGCCAAGTAGTAGATATATTTAGAGAATTGGATTCTTTGTTCTTCATGCCCATTTGCAATCAGCTAACTTTCTGGAGTGGGGGGCTCTCAGGTTGTAAGCTGATTTATACAGTGAGTTCGACTCAAACTCACGATGTTTATGACTCAGCAGTGTCTGTCTGACATTTATTACCACTCAAACAGACTGGCAGCCATAAATCCAGCTTCATTTTTACAGTTAAATGGCTCCTATCATGAAACAAAGGAAGAAAGGGGAAGAATCCACAGCTGTGCTATTCATCCTGCATCTTGTCAAAAAATAGAAGAGTATAGGAATGAATAGGTCATAGTGTGATATATTCATATTTATATGTACAAAGACTAGACAAAAACATGTGCTGAACTCCGCTCTGTTTGTTGGAAATATGTTGAGGAGCCCCATGTCATATCCTGCCATGTTAGATCAAAACTGACCTCCAGCTCTCCTTGCTGGCTGTAAGTGTGGGTCCTTGTACTGAGTAAAAGCCCAGCAGGCTGACTGAGCTATGGGGCAGAGATGCCTGGGGGAAGGGGAACTAGCAGATGTGCTTTAGCCTGGAGTGGAGGTGGGGGAGTGCAGCAGAATTGAGACTGAGACTGATAAAGGGGCTGCTGGGAATGCACACTGACAGCTGCTGGAACACTCTGGGCTCTGCTTTTCTGGGAAGCTCTGCTAGCAGCAACCCTTTTCCAGGTAAGTTTCTATTTCATCACATAGTTTTAAAAATGAGAATGACTAAAATGAGAGAGATGGGCAAGACATTCTTACAGTTTCCTCTAGGTCTCAGATTGAATGGTTCTGTTTTACATTGAATGATGATTAGTTAATTGGATCATAGAAAAGAGGGGAGAGTAAGAAATGCATAAAGTTTATTTGTTTAATTTTTACAACTCTATAAGAAAGGTACCATTAGCCCACTTTAAATAACAAGAAACTGAAGTTCAGAAAGCATATATAACTTGCCCAAGATCATAGGGCAAATAAACGACAGAACTATATTTGAGATCCCGAGTTTTTTAAACTCCCTTACTATCTCCTCTATAGCATGCCCTGTGTCTGGGACTTTGTAGTCAATCAATAATTGCTAAGTTAATATATGCAAATACGCTAAACAAAACATATACAACCCCTTTATAGTGTTTGTTACAAACTGGATTACCAGAATTTGCAAAAAATGACAAATAGGTTTGGGTTTTTGTTTTCCCTTCTCAGGGGTACCCATCTCTATTCTCAGAAAAAAAAAAAGGGTAACAAAGGTCATCGCAAATGGTTTGTTCTCTGAAAATCCCAGCAATAAGTCAGATGATATCAGACATTTCCTAAAAGTAGGAACTGTACTCTATCTTGTACTCAATAGCTGTAGAGATAAGGCTCTACATTAACCCTAAGATATGTTATTATACACAAATGTGTAAGGGCTGAGTCCATGTCCATCCAGGGAGAGGCTCACCATTCATTTGAGATGGGCAATTTCTGAACCAGTGAGTGACTAAAAAAAACCTCTCAAATATTTAGTTTATTTATACCTCAACACTTTCAAAGAAGTCCATGGCTGATGCAGTCACCCAGGGGGAACACTCACTTTATTACCTACCCCCACGGGTAGCTTGCAAAGGGTACCTGATTAGCTTTCATCACAATTAAACTCCCTACACCTAAAGGACACTGAAAAACGGTAGCTTATATAATGAGGTAGGAGATGGGCTTGTAATTGGTCTTAAATTAAGTGGTAAAAACAGGATAATGAAGACAGAGGCTTTAAAAACACATTCAGTCAAAAGTAGAAGCTTGTTGGCTTTTTAAAAATGTCTCCAAAAATGGCAAATATTTCCATATACTGACTATTTTTTGTTACTAACCATTTTTGGAATAGCAGCATGCTCCAGTGAAGGAAGAAGAGTGGTGGAGAGCAAGGACAAGCCACTTTAAAGTTCAGGGTACACAGCTCTCAAAGTAACCCTAACAAGTGACAAGAAGAATTAATTCAGAAGAAGAGAGGAGGGAAAACTTAAACCAGTTGTAGTATCAATGCTTCTAAAGCCCACTGTGGACATCTCGAAGGCAGGGGTTGTCCTCTCCCCGCAGGGAGCATCTCCACGATGCTCTGACAACTCTGTCTAGAAGAAGAGTTGCTGTGGATTGCCTTCCTTGCGAGACTTCCCTTTATTTCATTATTCTCAAGTTCAGCCAAAGAGGTCACATTTTTGACAAAATAGAAAAACACCCCTACTCCCTGGCTTACATACATGCAGCATTCACAATTTCCTTGGAACCAATATTAGGGGGCTACTTACATCCTCTCATTCTGAGCTTCCTGAAGACTGTTTATTGCCACTAGCAGCACACTGATGGGACATGGGGTTGACCCAACATGACAACTCTTTGGACTCTCAGCAACTGAAGCATGAGCACCGCTGTTGTCATGCACACTGACTAACACCCCTCCAGCTATGAAGACGATTTCAGGAAATATGAGCATATGCAATAAGAAATTGGTTTCAAAGTAGAACATATGGTCACTGAGTTGCCACCACAAGGAAACCTTATCTTGCTCATCATCTGTGGTCTTACAGTCAGAACTTTTAATTATTTGAAGAGCAACAGATCAAGTAGAAAATGTGCCTAGACTTCCCAAATAGCAAGATTGAAAGAGGAGGATTCGATATTGTGTATAGCAATTTCACTTTTTTTCTCTAAAAATGCATAAGTTTAGAAGCCAAATATACTACAGGATACATCACTCAAATTGTCTGAAGTTAAAGCAGCCTTTGCTGATCCTTGTGACCGACCACCTATGGAAAGAGGGAACCTGAGCCTAGGCTTCAGCCAGCCAAGTTGAAGTAAAAGTTTGCCACACGACAATAGTTTCACTGTGACCTGCTAACGATCGTTGGAGATGAGGGGACAGGCAAAATTGAAATTTTTTTCTCTTTCACGCATATAATTTGAATATTATAGAATGTGGATTTGAAAGGTCAGAATAAATTGCTAATTAACTTGAGGCATTTGAAATTAGCAAAAAAACCTGTAGCTCAGAAGAGTGACTAAGGAGTAATTAATCATATGGGGGAAAATGGCAGAGCAGTAAATGGCAAGAGGAAAACTCTTTTTCAGCTAGTTGCCACTGAGCCTTCATGTACCATTACCCAGAACTGTTAGCTATTCATTTCTTTCTCTTTAAACTCTATCTTAAAAAAGAAAAACTGTTCAGCATTGTTCTAGAAAGACACAAATCAAGGCAGATATTCATCTGAACAACTTCCTTTGAAGGTATTCAGATATATGTGAACTAGCTACGATGATTGTCTTTATCTTTTACTCAACATATGAAGGAATTGAGGGTTACATGATTTTTAAACATAAATTAATTTTTAAATATCAATTACTGACAGTTTTTGGCATTCTAACTATCATAATACAAAATTACTTAAATCACTCTTAAAACCAGCATTGACCCCTCTGCAGACACACCTTTGAGGATGCCTGCTTTAATACCTGCTTAGGAAAATATTTTGGTTTTGCTTCTAAGTGCTTTTTTCTTTCCTTAGGTGCTGCACTTGCTGGACTTGAGTTTGATGCTCTCATTCCATGCTGAGATATTCAGGATTTCATTTCACATGAAGATATTTGCATATGAAATGTAAAGCCAAATTTATCAGCATGGATATTTCAATGAAATAACCAGTTAGTTAATTTGACATGAAGATCTTCAACTACAAAACAAAGGCAGCATTTCTATGGAGATTTATATTTTTAAGCATTTGACATTTATTAAATAGCTCATCCACACCACAGACCTATGAGGTAGTTTAGCATGACTTCAGCATGAATATATTATGTAAGAAGCAGAAAAAGACAAGATCCGTTGCCACAATAATGTGTTGATCAGACCCTTTTCATTTCAGCCACAAGAGAACAACAATCAATTCCTTGTACAAGCTGGTCAAACAAGCAACGCATATTTATCTTGGATGGAATGCAGAGAGGACAGTAAGTTTATTGCCTGACAGTTTTAGAAAGGTTATTTTCTTACTGGAGTTTTAATATACCGTGCTCACAATGGCCGGTCAGAAATACATCACTTAAAGATCAGCTTCAAAAAGGTATGCACCCACCCCTACCCACCCAGCCCCCAGGGCTCAAATTTCCCCATGGGAATATTAGCATTTTTCATCAAAATATTTCATATTTTTCTTTCCTTGGTCTGATTGGTCTAATAAACTCACTTCAACAGAAAGGTCTAAAGACTCTTGCAGTTCCAATTGATATTTATATGTCATCTGAGAGGCAGACGAAAAACAAATCCTGTTGGTCTTTGTAGGCAAGCAATTGCAGATGAGAGTTTTATTGCCACTTTTATCAGCAAGAGGGATCGCTGTAGTCCTCTCCACTTAGCAGATTGCTTTATGATCATATTTATTAGTGCACTTGGCTGTGAAGACAATGTATAATGAAAGCTCATTAATTTGGGTTTCACAGCCCTGGCGTCCGTGGCCACTGGCACAAGTGCTAGCCGGAAGCTCACCTCTGCGCGTACGGAAGAAAAACTCTTTGGAAAATAAGTGAACTGCATGACCAGGACTGTAGGAGCATTTTATCTCTGAAAAAAGACAGACTTTCAACCACTTAACAAGGATCCCTTTAAACACAAAAATTTTATTCTAATAGAAGGATGCCGCTAGGCTTGAGTGCTATGTTAATTTTGAATCATTTCTCCCTCGTTGGAGCAAAACTTCATTGACATTCCTACAAGTACTCTGAACTGTGAAAGTGCTTTAAGTATAGATAATTTGGATAGCCTCACTCTAACAGGTAGTATTCTCCCCTAGTTTGCCTGAATTGAGGATTTACAGGAAATCCCTGGGCTCACCTGCATCTCTCCTGGAATCTCTACTGTAATCAGGCGGCCTGGCCAGAGCAGCTCCACGAAGCTCAGATCTGCAAGGGTCTCTTCTCTCGGCCAGAATTAATTTGCCTCTTTGAAAATATTTACCTTACATCTCAGTCCCATTCATTCATAATGAAACTAGAATGTGAGACGTGATCTAATTAAATAAATATAACCATACCCCATCCCCAATCCCCCACCCTCCCCCAAAATGACAACAAACAACTAGCTTTCCAAGCAGGAATGTTTCCATTTAAGACTTCCCAAAGTATAAGTAATATTCATAGGCTCTTCTTGTTTAAAGCTGAACATACCACCTCCATGGTTTGCTGGAATGATAATTTCCCTTATCTGCATGGGTAAAATATGTAAAGAGATTTGAAAACAAAGTCTCCGGCAGGGTATTCACTTTCACTTGACAGCTTGCCAACAAGCGATGGCGCTTCAATGAAGAATTCTGAAATAATCAGATTATTATATCTGGAAGCTTATCTATAAATGTTGGCAGAGCCTCTCTGTAAAGGAAAAGAGATCTATGTTCATAGGCTCATCTACACTATATTAGATTATTAAAAACACAAAAACAAAAACACCTGAGGGCATGAGTTCACACACTAAACACAAAGGAAAACAAAGACTTTTTAAAAACATGGACAGTGCTTATTTTACAGCAGAATTGACAAATAAAGCCATATTTTACACATTTGAACTAAAGTCATCATTGGAGGTTTGTAGCTCTGTTGTGTGCTTTCCAAAACAGCAAAATAGGTGGCTTCCCATCGAAACCTTCCCTCTTTCCAAGAGGACAGCTGTGGCTGGGGTGGCTGCTTCTTTCCGCAGGCATGGAAACTGGCCACCCTGGTCCCTCCTGAGTGGACCCGCCTCCAGGAAGGGTGCCAAATTTCAAATACCTTAATAACAACACTGTGCATTTCTAAGTCACTTCATTTATTGCTCACTGAGTTGGAACCACCTCAGCTCTCTGTAGAAAACAATAGGCGACCAGAAACGCTGACATCCGGAGATCAGTTGCCTGTGGTCACAAGGAACAAAGGGTAACCCCAGCCAGAGAGCACTGAGAAGCATCATGAATAGCAGCTAAATGCCTGGCTTTGCAGCCAGCTTGCAGGACACCACATCCAGCCCTGGTGGAGCAAAATTAAACCTAGAGAGAGAGCTTTATGATTTATTCTTAGAGACATTCCCCATCAGAGAGGAAGTGTTCCAGGTGGCCGTACTGGCCACTGGTGCTTTTTCCAAAGTGATTGAATCTTGGCTCAGTAAGAGGGCATCAGTGAGAAACAGAGGAATAGGGGACCTCATCATACCCAAGGCTGTCATTCTTCAGAATTTACTTTTTTCCATACCATCAGTACCCCACATTAAAGCCCACAAGTCAGGCCAACTTCATAAGAAATATTCATTTACTTTTCTCTCATTCCGGGATTTATAATTCTTCTTTTGGATGCCTTTGGGAAAACATTTCATCAAGGTCAACTGCTGTGAAGACTTTTTTGCCTAAGAGGATCATCATGCAGGCAAACTAATTCTTTTCCTAAGCTATTATTTTGGCAGCTTGCAAAGAGGACTACTTGGCTTAACCTTGAGAAACTGTTCTTTGAATGATCGGAAAACAGAGATGGGGATTCTTCTTTTATTTACCGGCTTCATTCTTGTTGTTCAGGTGGCAAACCTGGCTCACATTTTTGAAGGCGAAATGAGAAGGATCAGGATTTGCATTCATTATTTATCTTCTACTAATAGTGATTCTTTCTGGTTCAGTGCATATTGCCACAGTCATGTTCAACATGATGAAAAAATAATGTTTGTTTCTTGATAGAGGTGGTTTACATCTCAATCATTGAGGATTTAATAGAATAATTTTATGTGTTAAAGGAGACTAGAATAAGCTGGAGATAAAGATTTTTCCACTGTCTTTAAGTTTAAACGATGCTCCCACTGTTTTCTATAGGGTTATAATTTAACATGAGCTGAATATATTATCAGGAAAAAATTTAAAAATCCATCCACACATCACAACTTACCACAAAATTAAAAAAAAAGAAAGAAAGCTCATTTACTCCCCAAAACTAAGATTAGTCATATGTTAATTCGTGAATCCTCATAAGAAATGTTCATTGTTCAAGAAAGAATCCTCTGGTGGTTGGTTGATAAGCAATTCTCCACGGCAGAGAAATCCTGATATTTTTCTCATTTCTTGATTGATGTTTTCACTACTTATTCTTCAGGCTATAAGACAGAAGGGAAGACAGTCTCACCTTCTTTCATAATTACATATTCCAATCTCTCTCTCCCCTTTTCCCCCTCCCCCACATCAATT
>VMDR010011673.1:10103-28123 GCA_007922815.1 Macrotus californicus | reverse complement strand
TACTTTCATGAGCAACTAAGGAGCCAGGGACCATTTGGATTTTTGTAAACTTGGTCTGTTTCCCTTGGAATTAGGGTTGTATCCCTGTAAGGAAGCCAAGGTAACTGCTTTTCTTTAAGTGACAGAGTTGCTGGAGATTTTACAGAGGAATTATTTGAAAGACCAGCCAAAAGGAATGGTTACAGATCTGTGACACTGTTCTGCAAATAAAAATATTTGATGTCACTCATGAATAACTAATTTTGGACACCTAAATACTAAGAAAGTTGAAGCAAGTGGAATGCCAATAGTATTGAAAAAGCATATGCAGTTCCTAGGTGAGAATTATTAGGTCATGATCAGAAGACATTCACATGCAAGGCAGTTGCATTCTGTTAGGCCGCTAGGGGTTTTAATGAGATTGATGTTCCCATGTAGATAAGTCCCAAGGAAATAAAATTCCATGAACTAATCTAGTCTTGATTTCACTAGGGATAAAGAATGCATCTTAACAAAATAAGGAAGGAAAATTTCTCTTTCGGGAAGCTCCAACCATATGTTCACAGATGCTGCCTTGCTCTAAAACTAAGGGAAAGAAAGTTTGAGCTACTTCTTTAAAAAAAAAAAAAAAGTACTCAACTTGTTATTTCTTAAAACAAAACAACAAACCCTCCAAAATAGTAAATGTTACCAAAACAATAATAAATAATAGCACAAGTGCCCATCTTAGTCAGTCATGTCTTAAATTGCACAACCAGCAGCCATGTGCTCAGGCATTTCTGCAATGATTGAAGACACATTCCGACATTTATAAACATCCATCACAGATTCAAGTATGCATCTCAAGACTCCAGAACCACAGCCTGCCAGTTGTTGACAATTAGTGACATACCAAGTATTACGGAGACCTCTGCAAGATCTCTGGGTTTGCACGATACAGCTGAAATACTACTCAGTGAAAGAAAGTACCTGGGGTGAAATAACCCTTCAGGAAGCCCAATAAAGAAGAAAGGAAATGTGCCATTTAAAGCCAAAATTGCTTTCCTGAAGCATGGTCAAATCATACATGAAATACAATGGCCTTTCCATGCCGGAGAAGTAATAGCTCACTTCCCCTGCATTCCCTGGACCCTCTTTTCCCTTAAGTTTTATTACATGTTTAAGTATATATTACTGGTCATTCCAAGTGCATGAACTTATGACAGACAAAAAGGATCTACTTACCTTGTAAAGTATTGAACACACAATTGGCATGATTTAAACTAAAATTTGCTCCACTTTTAGAGGACACCCATGCTTCTTTTTGCAGTGCCCAGAGATTTTCCAGATTAGACTTTCTCTGGGCCTTTTCCATCAACTAGATATCCACTGGCCACTGTCCTTTTGCGGTTTCATTTATCACTAGCACTACCAACAGACCTGCACTGGGGACATAGATGGAGAGGAAAAGCATGAGCTGTTTATACTAAGAGAAAGCTGGAAGTCCTTGCTAAAGCTATGCCTTGGGAATTTCTATAGACACAGAATAAATAGAGCCTCTCCAGTTACCCCTACAGTCACCCTTTAATGAGAGCTGTCTAAGGTTTGAGCCAAGGATGGGGTCTGTTATAGGTTGGGCTGGTCCCAAGCAAACTGTGAAACAGATGGAAATTGATTTCCCAAGTGCTCCACCATGATCCTCACCACACATCTACCCTGGTCTGGAGTAGGGACCAGATCCTTGCAAGCACTCGGCAGCAGCCTGAAGTTAAAAAACTCTACTTAACTCACAACTGCTAACAGCACAAAGTTCAGGTCTGCTCCACAGCATCTGCATTTTAACCAGAATTAAAACTCAAGCAAACAACCTGCTGAGAGACTTAGAGAAAGCTTCAAATGAAGGTAAAGACCATGTGTGTTCAATTCATGTGTATCCCCAGGGCCTGACTCTTAGGAGGAGTTCAATAAATGTTTGCTAAATGGATAAGTAAATGAGTGAATGACATGACATGGGATGACAGAGCACAGCCTGCCCTTGGGCTAGTTTGACAAGAACAGACTGCAGCTCACAGAAGCAGCCCATGCAGGGACACAGAGCTACCCACCAGGGAGTGAGGAGAAGTGCCCTTTTGAGTGAGCCACTGTCCTGGCCACTTCCCTGCCCCCCACACCAGGTCTCTAATGCTGGTGGTCCCCTCCCTTCATCCCCAATCATCTGAAGTTCAGTCCACGAAATAGCTGCTCAGCCAGAGACCAGCAGCGTCAGGGTAGAAAATGTTTTCAACCTCAGACTCCATTGTGCACTTTCTGGGATGACATTTCAGGTTTGGGGGTTTTTGTGTTGTTTTTTTTTGTTGGGTTGTTTGGTTGGTTTTGCTTTTTGTAAACAGTGCCTTGAGCTGCTGATAAAGTAGCCTGGTGGGCCTGGGTGGCCCCGAATGCTGAAATGCTTGGCATAATTTGGACCCATTCTGTTGTCTTAAATTGGTAACAAGATCAGAGGAATTTGGATATGTTTAGGTTAGGATTTAGGTCTGGATACTACACATAGACTGACTTCTAATTCCTTCTTTTCTTGTATTATTTAAGGCCATGGACACTTAGAATCAATATACATAAACACCTCCAAATAGTGCAAAAAGAGGCAGCGCGTGTAACTTGAAGCCAAAGCTGTTGGCTTACGTATTCCTCCCCAGGAAAGCCTGGAGATTTCGTATGTCTCAATCCGTACCTTTGGCTTCACTGTCAGTTTTCTTCAAGTTTGTATATATAATTATTGACTTTGAACTTCATTATGGTTGCCACTGAGTCAGATAGTTCAGTGTATACACTAACTTACTACTAATTCCTGGTGAAGTAGCTCCTCTAACTCTTCCACAGTTTGAATCTTTTTTTCCCACCTGTGATATACTCCTGCAATGGGCCTAGCTCCAGTCAGGTACCCACCCTTTCCTCAGACCCTCTTCCCAATCTCAGGGCAACTGAATGTGCAGAGATGCTTCTGCCCTCAGAGAGAGGCTCATGCACAGAGAGGAGACCTGAGTCAGAAGGGCTGGTTGTTTTCAAGCATCAAGAAAAGTCTTACTGACAACATTGGAGAAATCCGCTGATGTTGTGTTTTTACCGTAGAAGTGGGTGGAAAGGGGAATTTGCTGCTAGTTCCTTTCATCTTGACAGTGGTTGCTTGTCTTGGATAAAGTAGCAACATTCCTATAAAACCAGCAATTGTGACCCTTGAGATTGAAAATGTATGTAGCAGCTCTGTTTTTCTCAAACACAGAATGGTGGGACAAAACCAATCTACCGAAGTTGTTAAGACTGTAGATACTGTGAATCGGTGGCAGTGTGGGCTACTGGCAGGGACGACGTAACCCTTTCCCATGCTTTCCTGACATGCCTGTGGAGGAAAGAAGTATGAAGACAGGCTCTGGTTTTCCTTTTTCCCTAAGAAGTTAGTTCCATGTACCTTACCTGCTTCCCTTTGGAGGCATTTGAGACATTTGGACATATTTAGTATCTATAACTTAACTTTTCTTGTTAGAAAGTGCTCTAAACCAGAAATGGTGTAGATGTGGAATCAGCTGGGAAACCATCGTTTTTGCTGGCAGCCCCGAAACCCTCTGCATTTTTTTCCTGACTGGATAACCTGGTACTATCCTAAGTGAATGAATAGGTTGGTCTTCAGTCTTTTGCTTCAGGTTCTCAAACTCAGAGAGTGTTCTGTGCCTGGTTTCTTAGACTGGTTAAGTGGATTCACTAGTTGTGTTATCTAGTTTTAACCTTCACAAAATGGACATGTGGCTTAAAAAGACTCCTGTAAAGGAACCATGGATTAAAGATAGCACTCTCACAGTACAGCCCACAAGAAAACCAAACCAAAAAAATGGAAGAGGTAGCACTTTTACAACTTCTACATAAAATGTTTGATGACTACATTACAAGGTTACAGTGTTACAAGGTAGAAACAGTGACGACCTAATTTTATTTGCCCAACAGTTGGCCCCCAAAAGTCCTTCAAAATTATTTAAATGTCACTGGGGAATAGAGATGAAAATTTACATGTAAACTTGTTATGATAAATCTCACTCTATATTTTGTGCCTTGAACTACTAAGTAATGATAGTATCCTGTGTAGATAATGTATATGTTAACAAAGAATAAATAAAATAAGGAAATGGCGAGGGGTAAGTGTTCAAATGCTTGGGACTCACTGCTCTAGGAAATGGCATCTACTAAGGTTGATGGACAGTTTGATGGTCACAGGTCGGTGGCACATTCAGAGGTAGGGGTGGCCTCCAAGGACAGGCCAGCCCACAAACAAAGTCTAAGGGGTGACAGAGGCCAATGATGTGGAGAACTTAGAGGACATATTGTACAAACCAAGAGGAGGACAGGAAGTCTCCCTGTCTTTTCAGGGATATGCAGAACTGGGAGTACCCAAGAAAAGTGAACAAGAATTCACCGAAGGAACACGTTTTATCTAGGAGCTGGGTATAGAGCAATCTGAGTATTAAAGGTCATCTGGCCAGAGAGAGGCCTGTTGGGTATATCTAGCCCATGCCAGCCTCTCCATCTAGCCCTCTGTGTGGTTCAGCATTCAGAGGACACAGAGAGAGGTGTGTGCAGGTTTTGATTTAAACATTTAGCTTCTTGTATTTAATCATCCTAGTGTGGCCTTTTTCCATTAAAGTTAACAAACTTTAGAGTATCCATTGTTTTCAGGATTTCTGGAAAGGAAGGCCTGTGAGCTCTTGCCAGGTCTGCAGCGCTCAGCTGTGCAGGTTCTGCTCTGTAGAAAGACTCCTGGAAGGGCTGGTCCTCCTGGAGGGGGCACCTCTTACTAACTCACGCAAAGGCACCCATGTTGACCTGCCATGGCCATGGCCTGTTGTAAATTTTGGCAGAGTAGAGCCAAAAGCAGAAAAAAAGGTCCAACAGACAAAACGCCAAGTCTAGTGAATTTTTACTTTTCAGCTGGGAGTGTGCCTTTGTGTAGGCCCAGGTAGAGTAGGTCAAGTGCATTCTGCTTCATTGTTGTTAGAGAAACCGCTTGAAATCAGGTTAGGTGATAGAAGCCCCATGTGGAAAATGTGTTGCAATCACCAAGATCCATCCCAGAGACCACACGGATTAAAAAAAAAAAAAAAAAAGAGCACACAGATTTTGTTTTGTGACCAAGACTTCTTGAGTTGTTGCACAAGTGCCATTTGTTTCCAGAAATTAACAAGATGTGTGTTTCTCATTCATTACCTGCTGTCAATCCTTCCCAAACACACTGGCTTTGGGGTTCTCACCCACCCTGACCAGCTAAGAAGGAGAAGCATTAGTTGTGACTCAGGCTGGGAAGTGATGAGGAAGCTCGCTAGAGGCTGAAGGGGGTGTCATTTCCCTTTACAAAGTTGGTAGCAAGGTAATCAAACTGAGCAGCTCCAAGGGCCCAGACCAGCTCCTTGGCATTTGGCAGTCCTCTCCATTGCAGTGTGCTCTGGGCTGCAGAGGGCCTGTAAATTGCACTGTAATGGCTGGTTCCTCAGCGGGAATAAACATGTGCTTTGAGTTTTCCAAATGAGTCAGACGCACGCTGCGAGATAAATGCTGATAGCAAGCAGATGTGACGTGTGCTTTTCAAGAGGGACAGACAGGGGGATTGTGTAGTGGCATCTTCCACACTCTCCTAGATGATGGACTGACACTTAATAGGGTCTGGTCCCTTAACAAGAAACATTGGGTGGTGGGTGACTCCCCCTCCCCTTCTTTCTTTCTGTAAGAGGAATCTACATTTTTAAGCCTTAAATGTAAACGTGTTCTGGCTCCAATTTGTCGGCTGACTCTAATCGCCTCAGAACTTATATAAACTCTAGGTGAGTAATTTCCCCAAGTACAGTGCCCCCTTGGAATGTGTGTGCTGTGAACTCAGATTAAACTTTTAACCTCAGATTTTTCTGGGAAGGATTATTATCCATGTTTTTATTGTTTAAAAAAGGCAATCAGAAACTGAAATATGTCTAGTGCTCTTTCTGTGGTTAAGTTGGTACATGCTCTCATGAGCCTTCCTCTTGTGCTGTACATGCTCGGAGATTATGGATTCACTTGGTCCCCTAAAAAAGGGATGTTGTGCCGGAATTGAAACTATAAGGCACCAACATTCTTGTGTTCCTTGTGACACTCCCAACTGAATTGTGAACTGTTTGTAGGGCTATGTGCCCTCCCAACTTAACTTAGAAACACTGAGTGTCTTTTTGTGGCTGCACTCCATGTCCCAGTTGCCAAGTGACATACATAACACATTCATCAGCAGAACAGGAAGTCTGAGTCCTAGATTTCTGCTACATTCTTCCACCCTTGGCTTTCATCCACCTCATCTCCTTCTTCCAGCAATTGGGTCAACAGATGCTAGGCTCGCAGAGCATTTGCTGAACCAATCCCAGATGCCAAGCTTGAAGATAGAACATCTCTTTGCCACCTCAGTCCTTGTACCCATTAACCACCATCTCAAACCTTTAACTGAGTCTGTTAGCTCTTTAATAAGGTGTTTTTGTTGTCATTTTATTAGGTTGGCATTGATGTGAAAACAAGTGGACTAGCTTATTCTCCCAGGAGCTTTTGGTTGTTTGTTCTTAGTTTGGATTTGATGACTGCAGAGGCAGCTGGCTTGGTCTCCTGGGAAGAACAGTGGGCTGGGTGTCAAAGTAGTGACTCTGCTGCCAACTCATTGTATAGCCTTGGACAAGTCAGTATCACAGGGCCTCAGCTTGTGCATTTGTAAAATGGAGGTGTTGGATTCAATGGTCTTCCTGTTGAAACAGCAATAGCCCTATTAGTTTTACTGTAAGGTTTCAAGGAAACACCAAAGCAAGAGGGAAAAATAGAAAACCTTCAATGTAGCAAGTTACTGCTTACCTATTGAACATTGCTCTACAATGTCCTTTTAATATGTTTTGGTGTGAAATTCCACTGTAAACACTGTGATGCTACTTTTGCGTTCTATTTCATCATCTAATCACAGGGATGTCAAATTCATTTTCACCGGGGGCCACATCAGCCTTGCAGTTGCCTTCAAAGGGCCAAATGTAATTTCAACTCCTTAACAGTTAAAGAATAGTTATATTTATACAGTCCTAAAATTATTTCAGCCCTTTGAAGGCAACCATGAGGCTGATGTGGCCCCCAGCAAAAATGAGTTTGATATACCCGATCTGATGTATATTTTGGATTCTTGGGCAAATGAGAAACACACTGTTCTGGCAGTAGAAGAACAAGGGAGGCTGTAGTAGTGTCATTTCCACCACAGTGTTTGGGGAATTGATTGAATAATCGGTTTCTGGTATTAACACATTGCGTACCGCATAGAAATCTCTAAGACATACACCAGGGACCACACGTTTTTGGGCAAACTGCACGTGATTTAAATCATCATAACTACAGATCATCTCCAGAATCGTCAAAACAGTCATCCGCATCTTCGATCTCACTAGGAATATCTGATAAATTATCATTAAATACTTCCGGAAGTGTATCAGTTTCATTGGTTTCCTTCCTTTTTCTGAGAGGGGGCATTTCTAAAAGTGCCAGGAACTTGAAGATGAACACTATTCGAATGACCAAAATACAATGTTACTGCAATGCTTTATGGGTTCGTGCAATTATATAGTTTTTCATAGATTGACCTGCACGGTTTCCACCAATGAGATCGCTTCATTCGATGTGGACAAGACAGTGTGTTGACATCTAAGGTCCATAACAGATGGCCCATGAAAAACGAGAAAACTCGTGAGTGGTCCCTAACAGATGACGCGCAAAAACACAAGAAAACTCGTGAGCAGTACGCACTGTGTTAACATTCCTCAGTACCCATATGCACGTTTACACTCTCCATGCCCCCAGGACACCAGATTGCCTCCCACCCTCCACTTTTCGGATCCCTCGCTTCTGTCCTGTGGAATCAGGTGTACCTTTTTATGTTTCTGGCTTCATTTGCTTGCTCTTCTGGTATTAGCCTCATCAATGGCAAACAGCTGGAACTGACTGTGTACCAAGTGCCATAGGACAGGCAAATGTTGTATGGCAGGGACAGCATCCTGGTATTCCTGTCTCCAGAAGGATGTCTGAAGATTTGGGTCTGCTCTGAGGAAGGACTGGTGTGGCCCAGTATTCTAAATGCTGGAAGACACCATCATCTGCACATGTGCCTCCAGCAACCACTGGACATATTTCTATGCAATATTTTGCAGAGAAAACCTTTGCAAATATTGATATGCATTTTCTTATCAATCTTGGTAACAAGCATCCCAAGGATCCCTTGTGCTAGAGCTGGAACACAAGTATTCATTTACTCATTAATTTTACAGACATTTGTCCAGCCAAGATGGAGGCATAGGTAGATACACTGTGCCTCCTCACACAACCAGAAGAAGGACAACAACAAATTTAAAAACAATAACCAGAACTACCAGAAAATTGAACTGCATGGAAGTCCCACAACCAAGGATTTAAAGAAGAAACATCCATTCAGACTGGTAGGAGGGGTGGAGATGGGCAGCTGGGGCAAAGAAGATGTGCAGCAAGGGGGCCAGCTGGAGGACCAGGGGTCCCAAATTTGCATTAGGATAAACAGGAGGAACAACTGGGGAGTGAGACAGACAGCCCAACACAGGGTTCCGGTGCTGGGAAGAAAGCTTCAAAACCTCTGGCTATAAAAGTCTGTGGGGGTTGCCACAGCAGGACAAACTCTCAGCCTCAAAGGAGAATTCGTTGGAGAGACCCACAGGGTCCTAGAACATGCACAAACCCACCCACCTGGGAATCAGCACCAGAAGGACCCAATTTGGTTGTGAGTGGTGGGGGAAGTGACTAAAAGCTGTCTGAGAGCTGAGCAAGTGGCATTGTTCCCTTTCAGACCCCTCCCCCACATAGAGCACCACAGTGCAGCAACTTGGGTTGCCACACCCTGGTAAATACCTAAGGCTCCACCCCTTATAATGTAACAGGCACACCAAGACAAAAATAATGGCCCATATGAAAGAACAGATCAAAGCTCCAAAAATAAAACTAAGCAATGAAGAGATAGCTAACCTATCAGACGCAGAGTTTCAAACAGAGTTTCCATCGTGGTAATCAGGATGCTCACAGACATAGTTGAGTATGGTCACAAAATAGAGGAAAAAGTAAAGGCTATGCAGAGTGAAATAAAGCAAAATATACAGGGAACCAACAGTGAAGGGAAGGAAACTGGGACTCAAATCAACAGTTTAGAGCAGAAGGAAGAAAGAAACATTCAACCAGAACAACATGAAGAAATAAGACTTCAAAAAAATGAGGAGAGGCTGAGGAACCTCCAGGACAAATTTAAATGTTCCGATATCCAAATTATAGGGGTGCCAGAATGAGAAGAGGAAGAGCAAGAAATTAAAACTTATTTGAAGAAATAATGAAGAAGAACTTCCCCAATCTGACAAAGGAAATAGACTTCCAAGGAGTCCAGGAAACTCAGAGAGTCCCAAAGAAGTTGGACCCAAGGAAGCACACACCAAGGCACATCATCATTACATTACCCAAGATAAATATAAGGAGAGAATCTTAAAAGCAGCAAGAGAAAAGGAGACAGTTACCTACAAAGGAGTTCCCACAAGACTACCCGCTGATTTCTCAAAAGAAACCTTACAGGCAAGAAAGGGCTGGAAAGAAGTATTCCAAGTCATGAAAGACAAGGACCTACATCCAAGATTACTCTATCCAGCAAAGGTATTATTTAGAATGGAATAGCAGATAAAGTGCTTTCCAGATAAGGTCAAGTTAAAGGAGTTTATCATTACCAAGCCCTTATTATATGAAATTTTAAAGGGACTTATCTAAGAAAAAGATAAAAACTATGAACAATAAAATGACAACAAACTTACAACTCTCAACAAATGAACCTAAAAAAATAAAAACAAAAACAAACTAAGCAAACAACTAGAACAGGAACAGAATCACAGAAATGGAGATCACATGGAGGAATATCAGTGGGGAGGAGGAGGGAGATGAATGGGGGTAAAGGTACAGGGAATAAGAAGCATAAATGGTAGGTACAAAATAGACAGGGGAAGGTTAAGAATAGTATAGGAAATGTAGAAGCCAAAAAACTTATATATATGACCCATGGACATGAACTAGGGATGGGGGTGCAGGACAAAGGGGAATAAAGGGGAGAAAAAAATGGGACAACTGTAATAGCATAATCAGTAAAATATATTAAAATAATAAAGTAAAATAATCTGTCAGAGACAGAACAAAATTTTTACAGACATTTCTTGTTTATTATATGTGTATCTACAATGGTTGTTAGACACTGGAGATACAAAGATAAATGCAACTGGCATTGCCTTCGAGGTGTCTGATCTAGCAAAGGACATGGATGTGTAAACGGTCTATTAGAATGCATGTGCTACACTGGTGATATGGGTGAAAGGCAATATAGGAACAGAGAAAGGAACTAATAGCTCTGCCAGGATTTCACTTGGCTAAGAGACAGGTAAAGGATGCTCTGTGCGGAGGGACCTGCACAGGCTAATTCAGAACAACATGAAAGTGCATGGCCAAGTCAAGGCTTGATGAGGGTCAGTGTGACTGGATCATAGATTCATGGTAGAAACTGCCAAAAGACAAGGCTAGAAGCAAGATTGGGATCTGGAAGAGCCTTATACAGAGCAGATAAGCTAAATATACATTTGTTCCCAAAAAGATTCAGGAAGTTTACAATGCACAATACATATAGAAAAAATGAACGTATAGGGAATATAAGGAATGAAAAATAATGTAAGACCATGAATAATTTAGTTGTTCACATACAGTTTATGTACAGTTAGTTCTTAGAAGTAGGACAAAGTCCTGGCCAGTGTGGCTAAGTTGGTTGGACATCATCCTGCAAACCAAAAGGTTGTGGGTTTGATTCCTGGTCAGGGCACATGCCTAAGTTGCAGGTTCGATCCCTGGTCCAGGTGCATACAGAAGGCGGCCAGTTGATGTTTCTCTCACACATCAATGTTTTTCTCCCTCCCTTTCCCCTCTGTAAAAAAACTAATAGGGATATGTCAGAAGAAATGGGACAAAAATTTGATTCTGAGCTTCCTAGATGCCAAAGCAAAAAAAGAAATGTGAACTTTGCTGTGCCCATGTGAAAAAAACAAGTTGTTCAGGAGGAACACGCTTCTGCTGGAACTAAGAGCCAAGTGAAATTTCTCCATTGATTGTCATCAAAGGCTCAATGTGAGGAAACAGTGGAGATATCAACAATATCCCTACACTAGCAATTTTTATAGGACTGTTTCTTGTAATGTCCCTCAATGAAAGCCAGTGGCATACTGCCAAGGTGTAATTCAGTAAAAGCAGCTCTACATGAGGCCAGAGCAGTTCAGCCAAGCCTGCTGCTTTTTGATTGTTTGGCTTGATGTGCAGATACAATTTGGGGTATCTAGAGGAATAGAAGTTTTTCATATCTTTTAGGCAATCATCCATGAATATAATTTCTTACAACAGGACTTTTAAAAGTATTGGACAGCAGGCAGTGAACCTGAGCTTCTATTCATTGGCAGAGACCTCAAGAACAAAAGAGTTTGAACTTTGGGTTATATAACAAAGAAAAGAAACTTTTCCAAACATGTTCAATCATGGGAGGAAAGTAATTGGGCATCCTGGACTAGTACTGCAATCCCATGGCTCGGCTAAAACTGACCTGGAATTAGGACTGGGTTGCTAAGTAGAGTTTCCCGACCTGACAGCATGTGTCTTACTGTGAACTCTAGGTTGAAGGTGGGTGTATAAAGAGCCCTCACATTATACAAGTAAAGCTGTGGGCCTGCCATCTTTTGAGATTCAGGCCCTTACTGTAGCAGCTGAAGCTGTTGTGTGAAGCACAAACCTAGGTCCAAAAGCTGGTGTATGTGTATGTATTGTTTAGTTTGGTTTTGGTCTCAGAAGGTGTATGGTATTTGCCAAATAGCATCTAAGTGAGAGTGTAATTTTCACCAAACATAAATAACAAATGCCACATATTTGTATAATTTATAAAATATACTTGAACAGGACTGGTATAATTGTTCTATCATACAGATGAGAAAACTAAGGCTTAATCAAGTTGGCATGGACATGGAATGGGAGAACCAGGATTACAGCCCAGGTTTTTTATTTTAGTACAGTTACTCTCCTACCCTTTCAGGCTCACCTGACTTGCCCAAAGGAATAGTGAATTGTAGGTCATGATTCACCAAGCTACATTAGTGCCCATCAGAAATAAATTCTTGACACTGCAGTTGGGGAGGGCTCCCTGCAGTTAATTCAGGAAAAACAATTGATTCCTTAGGCAGGAATGTTAAAGTGATGCATCTGTGGGAAGACAAGCATTCTCTAGTTCCTGGATCCCATGGATGGCCCCAAGCATACACTGGCCAGAAACAGTCCAAAGAGTTGTCCTTTCAACCTTCTGTTACCAAACATCCAAAGTGTGTTGCCATATACGAGTGTGCAGGCATGCAAGATTCGTTTCACAAACATTGTAGAAACTTCAAATAACCTTACCTATTGACCACATCTTCCCAAAGGTACTTACTCACTGTAAATACAAGGATAAACTTGAACTCTGTATGTTGTAACAATTGCTTTTCTGAGTATTCTACTTAAGTAAAAATAAACTATTGCTACCCCCTGCTTACTTTTTCATTGAACATCTAACGTGCTAATTCATATTTCGTTAACTTTGGTGTGCAGTGGAGAATTCATGTGTATAGACTTTTCTCTTGGTTCCCCCTGAAAATGCAAAGATAGGAGGTAAAATTCCCACATCAGTGCCACCACGGGCACAGTGCACTGCACTGTAAACTAGTGATCCCAAAGACAGGACTCTCCTCCAGATCAATAAGAGTACTTACAACCTGAGGCACAGGCAGTCAAAAGAGCTGATCTCGATATAGTACCGATATACCCAATGTATAGCCAGGGGAGAAATTCCATATCTCAGTATGGTAGGCAGACCTGGTAATTCAATACATGTTGTGCACTCACTGAAGAACTGAGATACTGTACTTTTGATGCAATTACTTGCCAAATGTTCCTCAAAGCAGCCTATGCCCAAATCAATCCAAGTAAAATGTTCGAGAATGTTCTTTCCAGTTCTCTTCTCTGGGCATACACATTAACACTCCCCCCTTCCCACTTGGTACCTGCACACACTCCTAAAATAAGAGAATATATCATATCCTAAGTTTCCTCCAGTTTAAAACATTGAGTGTTTACAGGGACTGGGTGTCTGAGATGAAAGTAGCTACACACCAAAAAACCCTCTTCTTTCCAATTGTTAGAGTTCACGTTAAGTCAGTGGGAACAAGACCCACTGGCAGCCAAACCTGAGACTGATTTGGAAAACCCATTGTTTAGAAATGACTTTGCAAAAAAACTGGAAATTTAGGTTAAAAAAAGAGGAATAAAAGAAAAGAAAAAAAGAGTGAGCCAGTTCCCTGTCAACACACAGCTGCCCACAGCCACCTACAGTTACTTCCTGACAAAAACTGGTTTTCTTCTATGGGAAGGATGTGTGTCCCACCAGGGTGGCAGGCAAAGAGTGTCTCAGTGTGACCCGCTGCTAAATGGTGACAAGGGCATTAGGAAAGCAGGGCCTTCTTAACTTTTGGGGATTACAACGTGTGCGCCAAAGAAGTCATAGCCTCTGTCATCTTTCTAGTCTCTGAGCACAGAAAAGAGTCATTTGCTGAATGATTCTTGATTCCTTTTTTTCCTTTTAATTATTTTTGGCTTTATTTTTAACATTTGAATATTTAAATATATGAGCTATATTTTTTGTGTGTGTTATATAGTAGGTTTGTTACAGTTTTTTGAAATAAATTACTAGGATAAAATAGGATTTATTTTCCACTTTTTACAGAGTCATTGAAATAAAGGACAAACTGACAGTAACCAGAGGGGAGGGGGGAAGGGGAGAATGGGGGACAGAGGGTAAGGGTCGTCAAGGAACCTGTGTAAAGGACACATGGACAAAGCCAAAGAGGGGTATGATTCCTGATTCTTAGTGCCTTGAAATACTTAATAGAATGCCTTCAAAACCATCCAGGTTCCAGAGTAGTTTCTGCTTTGAAAGAGTCTAATTGAAGTTTCTCATCTTGCCTCTTTTTCAAAAATAGCTTATAAGAGGAGAGGAGAGTCATAAGCCATTTCTGCTCTAACAAACCAACATTTGGGCAGCAGGACTGGCTTCCCTTGGGAAATGCAGATGTGATTAGGAGCAACTTAGTCCCTGCAGCTTAGCCCCCTGCTGGACAAAGCACTGGAAATGACTTCAGGTTGAGATGGCATCCTGTGAATTAGGAGTATGGCAGTGTGTTTACTCAATGTTTTGCTTTGTATTTGTGCTTTTAATGTTAAAGAAAAAATTCCATCAGGATCTTATCTTTAGCCTTTTACTTAAAAGCCACTCATTAGAAATCTATAGATGAGGTTTGTGGATACTCTGGTGGAAAATGAATTTGCATTTGTGGCCTGATCTGTGAGTAATTTTGACCATGAATGAAATTTCCACATCCATTGGTTGGGCTCAGGGATTAGCAATTTTTCAGAAGTGCTGTGCCAAGTTTCCAGCTCCATTCTTCAGGCTTGAGTCTGTGGGTGGCACTGAGTGTGCTTGGTTCTATCAGGGAGCAGGGAATGATTATTCTGAATTAGTGAAAGAAGACCAGGGTTGACCTTATTTGTGACCTTGTGGTCAGATTTAAGAAGCCCAAAAGGGGCTTGCTGTTACAGTACCTTGGAGAGTTTCCACTGTAGTATATATAGCACTATCTCATTTTTTTAAATTGCTGCATGCTATTCTATAGCATGGCCGTGTATGTGACAAAAAGATATATATATGTATCTTGCTTTTCAAACACTCTTTCCTAATTGTCTGAAATAACTCCTTTCCAAAGTTACATTGGCTGAAAGTCTATCAATGATAAATTCAATTAAATTGGCTCATCTTTTCAATTGTTATAACCTTGGGAGAGTTGTGAGTTATTCCATCTTCACACTAAATTGTGAATGATGCAGTCAGGTTGCTTTCCTTCCAGCATCTGGCTTATTCACTGTCCAGGAGATGGATTGTTTGTTGTAGGAGGAAGAGGTACTTGGGACCAAGGAGAATTGGGAAGGGGACCACCAACCTGGAGCAGGGAAAGGGTGTTGAGGAGAAAAAAGAGCAATGCAAAGAGGAAGGCAGGAGGACTCCAAAGATGAACTTCTTCCTAGTTGAAAATGTAAACAAAGTTGACCTTGGTTTGGGGAGGGGAGCTGTATGCCCTCCCATGGGTTCCTTGGCCTGAAAGAAAGGGATGGATGATAGGCAAGACTTTTATAAGAACTGTCAGTTACTGCAATTGCTGATGTGTCTACTCCTCTTCAAGTGTCCTTGGGAATCAGATTTTGTGGCAGAAACTGGCTTTAATGTCACATTAATTTGTTGGTAGCCCATCACTGCCAGGAATACCTTCAGTTGTATCCCAACATGAACTGTTTAGTCCATGTCTGTGACATACTGGCTCTCAGACATGCATGGCCACAGGTAGTTAATTAAATGGCTTCATTATATTAAAACTGGGGTTTACAGACTTCCCTGGATGTGTGGTTGACATCTGGGGAGACCCCAAACATACAGAAATGTGGAGTGAATCTCTTCATAAAGAGTAAGTGTTTAATGCCTGCTCCTGCTTGGAAGCCATGTGAGCATGCGCAGTACGGATGGCGCCACACTAATTAAGACTAAGGGCCAAAAGAGCTATTGCTGATGATCCAATTAGGCAGATTTAGTTAGAGATTATACAGATAACTCTGATTAAGACGTCAATCTAGTTCAATTTTACAGACTTCAATTTAAAATAAAGTGGTATTTGACTATAATAAAATAGTGTAATATGTAGTTTACTGTGTCTTGCCATTGTAGAAGCTGAGGGTAGCTACTAACAGCCTTAAAAATGACCATTTAAGCTTGATTTTTTTTCAAGGTCCAATTATGTAAATGATTATTACCAAGTTCTTTTTGTTCCTTATCCTTTCTGCTGTTCAGTTGAGACTGCTTTACAGTTCATTAGCACCTTGACTCCAAGGTAGATATGATACAAGGTGAAACTCCCACCTGTCTGCCCCACAGCAGATCTATAAACTGTTTTGTGAGGAAGATACTGAAACTATTGGCTAAAACAGACGTTTGTATTCCCCATGGATTAAATTTCCCTTTGATTTCCCTAGACCCCCAATCCCGGAAAGAACTAATAATTGGATGAACTGAATATTTCTTGATAGTGTAAAAAAGTAAAGTTGGAAGGATCCTGCTTTATATGACATTAAGTTTGTTACATGTAAAGAAAAGCGCTGATAAACCCAACAACTTAATAAGGTTTTTAAAGCCACACATGGTTTACACAGTGATTACACTCAACAAGACAATTATTATTTGACTATGTAAATGCTGTAACAAAGATTCTGCATTTTTCCAGAGCACATTATTTTTAAGAGCTATGAAAAGACACAGTCATATAGGTTGTGTCTGAATTGATGAATGTACCATGAGAGATTGACCAGTTCGCAAATATTACAGAGGAAAACATCACTGAGGGACTGCACTATGGCATAGAAGCCTTCAAACATTTCTTAAGTGGGGAGAAGGAAATCGCAATGTTTTACTGGTAGAAGTTTCATCATGAGATTTAGACTAGAGGCAGAAGTTTCTGTGCCTCTTGCACTGAAGCATGGATTGGGAGGTGGGGCTGATGGGAAAGAAGGGATGAGAGATTAAAGAAAAGCCAGAGAAAAGGCAAGTATAAGGGAGCTGTAGCCTCTGCTAATTTTTTGCTTTTTCTAAGGCACTCCTAGTCACTGCCATATGATAAATTCCCTTTCTTGTCCTGATGCAAGAGAACACCAGCTTAAAGCAGGACATACATTATCCCCCTTGGAAAAGAAATAACAAATAATTAAGGCCACAGCTCACAGGGACTCAAGTTTACTGGCAATAAAAGGCAGCTGTGCTGACAACTCTACCAATTAATCTGCCAAATTGAACATGTCAGTGTGTTAGAAAACAGGACTGGAAACATCCAGGGGGTCTCTGTAAAGCATAGACAACAGTCTTAAAGAACATGGGTAGCAACATAGAACCACCATTCAGCACACGAAGTAGACTTGAAATTCTTTGCCCAACAAAGCTCCTTACCACGTGGAGAACCCTTCAGGCCTGAATCAGGTATACACCTGGCCTGCTCCAGAGGTTCTGCCTCCCTAGAAGATGCTGGTAGGAACAGAAAAAATTGGGAGATGTTAATTTTTTTGAGCACCTGAGGCACTTTCAGGTATGTTACTTCACCGAACCTCCACAATCACACTACTAGGAAAGTATAAATATCTCAGTTTCCACAGGTAAGGAAACAGAGGCACAGAGCTTCCAAATTCAGGTCTCCCTGCTTCCCATGCCCATTCTTTTCCCATCACAACATGTATTTCCACGCGAAGCATCAAGAAATATTTGTTCAAAACCTGGCTGTCATGAATTTATTGTGTGACTTGGGGCAAGTTATTTAACTTCTCTGGACCTCAGCTTTGTATCTGAAAAATGAGAAGGTTGTGCTTGTTTGTTTGTGTGTTTCTTTCTTTTACAAAACTAAAAATACTCTTACCATGAGATCCAGATCTAGCTATTGTGCTCCTTGGTATTGACCCAAAGAAGTTGAACACTTTTGTTAAGTATATTTTATTGATTATAGTATTATAATTGTCCCAATTTTTCTCCCTTTTTTTCCCTCTGCCCTGTACCCTTCCCCCTACCCTTCAGCATTCACCCCTCCTAAGTTCATGTCCATGGTTTGTACATATAAGTTCTTTGGCTTCTACATTTCCTGTACTATTCTTAACCTCCCCCTGTCTATTTTGTGCCTACCATTTATGTTTCTTATTCCCTGTACCTTTTCCCCCTTCTCCATCCTCCCCCTCCCAACTGATAACCCTCCATGTGATCTCCGTTTCTGTGATTCTGTTCCTGTTCTAGTTGTTTG
>VMDR010011673.1:0-10003 GCA_007922815.1 Macrotus californicus | reverse complement strand
TAGGTGTGAGTTTGTTATCATTTTACTGTTCATAGTTTTTCATCTTCTTCTTTTTCTTAGATAAGTCCCTTTAATATTTCATATAATAAGGGCCTGGTAATGATGAACTCCTTTAACTTGACCTTATCTGGGAAGCACTTTATTTGCCCTTCCATTCTAAATGATAGCTTTGCTGGATAGAGTAATCTTAGATGTAGGTTCTTGCCTTTCATGACTTTGAAAACTTCTTTCCCACCCCTTCTTGCCTGCAAGGTTTCTTTTGAGAAATCAGCGGGTAGTCTTGTGGGAACTCCTTTGTAGGTAACTGTCTCCTTTTCTCTTGCTGCTTTTAAGATTCTCTCCTTCCCTTTGATCTTGGGTAATGTGATTATGATGTGTCTTGGTATGTTTCTTCTTGGGACACTTTGAGACTCTCTGAGCATCCTGGATTTGCATTTCTAGTTCTTTCACCAGATTGGGAGAGTTTTCCTTCATTATTTGTTCAAATAAGTTTTCAATTTCTTCCTCTTCCTCTTCTCCTTCTGGCACCACTATGATTTGAATGTTGGAATTTTAAAATTTGTCCTGGTTCCTCAGCCTCTCCTCATTTTTTTAAATTCTTTTTCTTCATTCTGTTCCAGTTGGATGTTTCTTTCTTCTGCTGCAAACCATTGATTTGAGTCTCGGTTTCCTTCCCTTCACTGTTGGTTCTCTGTATATTTTTCTTTCTTTCACTTTGTATAGCCTTCATTTCTTCCTTCATTTTGTGACCAAACTCAATCATTTCTGTGAGCATCCTGATTACCAGTGTTCTGAATTCTGCATCTGATACTTCTCATCAGTTAGTCCTTTTTCTGGAGTTTTGATCTGTTCTCTCATTTAGGCCATATTTCATTGTCTTGGCACACCTGTTACACTGTAAGGGGTGAAGTTTTAAGTATTCATCAGGGTGAGACAACCTACTTCACTTTGTTGGGATGATGTATGTGGGGGAGGCATCAGAGAGGGAACAATGCTGCTTTCTGGGCTCTCACCCCATTTTCCACCACTTCCCTCACCACTAGTGGATTGTTCCTTTTCGGGTGTTGATTCTCAAGTGGATGGGCTTATGTATATTCTAGGATCCCACGGACTGCTCCAACAGACTCTTCTGTGAGATGGGGAGTTTCTCCCTCCACCGCAATCCCCACAGATTTTTACAGCCAGACTTTTTGAGGCTTTATTTCCCCGTGCTGGAACCCTGGGTTGCCTGGTTTGTCTTGTTCCCCAGTTGTTCCTCCCAGCTTATCTGCATGTAAATGTGGGAAATCCTGACCGCCAGCTGCCACCTTGCCTCTTGTCCTCTCCTCTGGCTTCCTGTCTCCACCCCTCCTACCAGTCTGGATGAATGTTTCTTCTTTAAATCCTTGGTTGTCACACTTCCATGCAGTTTGATTTTCTGGCAATTCTGATTTGTTTCTGAAGCAAACAATATGTCCTTCAATAAGTGAATAGATAAACTATACTATAAGCAGACAATGGAATGTTATTTAGCACTCAAAAAAATGAGCCATCAAACCATAAAAAGACATGGAGCCCTGTCTGGTGTGGCTCAGTGAATTGAGTGCCAGCCTGTAAAACGAAAGGTTGCTGGTTTGATTCCTAGTCACGGGACATGCTGGGGTTGTGGACCAGGTCCCCAGTTGGGGTCACGTGAGAGGCAACCTGTCAATGTTTTTCTCTCTTTCTCTCTCCCTTCTCCTCTCCCTAAAAATATATAAACTTAAATAAAAGGAAAAAAAAGACATGGAGAAACCTTAAATGCATATATTAATAAGTAAAAGAAGCCAATCATAAAAGGCTACATACTGTATGATTCTGACTGTATTACATTCTGGAAAAGGCAAAACCATGTAGAACAGTGAAAAGATAAGTGATTGTTAGGGGTTACAGGGGAGGGAGGGATGAATAGTCAGAACACAGAGGATTTTTAGGGCCATGGAACTACTCTGTGATGGTGGATATATATCATACATTTGTCCAAACCCATAGAATGTACAACACCAAGAGTGAAATCTAGTGGAATCTAGGGACTTTGGGTGATTATGATGTGTCAATGTAGGTTCATCAGTTGTAAGAAATGTACCACTCTGTTAGGGGATTTTGATAGTGGGGAAGCTATACATATGTAGGGAAAGAAATAAATGGAAGTCTCTGTACCGTCCCTTCAATTTTGCTGTGAACCTAAAACGCCTCTTTAAAAAGTTGTCTTAATTTGGTATTTTTAGAAACTCTAATATCTCCATCAAAGTGGTTCTCCAACTCTAGCAAGCATAGGGATCATCTGAGGATTTTGGTAAAATGCCAATTCTGAGTCGGTAGGTCCGGGGAGAGGCCTGAGGTTCTGCATCTAACAAGTTTCCAGGTGATACTGATGCTGCTGATGCAGACAACACTTTGAGTCTGGAGGTCTCACAGCATTCTCATGCTGGACTCCAGCATGACTGCAGCTATGTCCCAACCTTCCAGTCATCGCTACATACCCACATTTGGTGAGGTGCCTGTTTGTACTTAATGTTAGATACACTGGATCTAGTTATTACAGAAAAAGTGGCTCAAAGGGACATGGTGGAAGGGAAGTTTGTAACTCTAGCTACTCAATGATTCAGCAGTTCCCTGAAGGAATGGGTGTTCTCCCCAACCCTGACCCCAACCCACAGCAGGTTCCCTGGTAATCTTAACTTTCTCCACTGGTGGGCTTACCCACCCTAACTTTATCCCCAGCTCACTCCAATTGACGATCCAAAATGAGATCAACCTTAAAGGACATCTGGTAAATACCATTATGAAGCACGTTCCTCTTCCAAAGATTTTATTTATTTTACAGATTAAATCACATCCTCCCCACATACATTATGACATATAAAGTTTCTTCCTCCCCCTCTTCCCCTTCCAACACCCCTCTTTGTTCTAGTAACCAGTGCCAGCACTTTATTAGCTGACTGTGGTAGCTAGCTCCATGCATTTTTCCTTGAGCAGTGGAGTTACTACTCCTAGGAATGGCTGCAGAGGCCAGAGGCCAGATTTTCATTATCTCTGTGGGGAAACATATTTATAAACTCAAGACAAAAATATGGCATGAGTTCAAAATTTCTTTTCTTTCTGTATTTTTTTAAAATCCCATTTTAAACCACTTGTTTAGAGTTGGATCTAATTAGAGTGCTTCAGAAATAAGGGCTTACTGTGTTGAACCTATAAAGAAGTAGATGCAATTTTTTTAACCTGATCTTTCTTCTAATGCCCGAAAGGACAACACTACGTATTTTTGTACAACTGTCAAGGGACAAAGGCAGCTCCAAATATTTGACCTAGATAAACAGATTACCATTCACTTCATCTGGAAATATAAGGATAATTAACTTAGACAACCATATAAACAGCAGGGGTCTCCTCCAGAGTGTCTGCCTTCTTAAATCGGCAGATAGCCTCCTAGAGAGCTGCCACAGCAAGGCCATTCAGTATAGCTGCTTTTTATTGCTGTATTCTGAATTGTTCTAATGAATGGTGTGGTGCTGTGGAAAGAACTTTTGGGTATTTCAGTCTTCTTGGGTTTATTCCTGTGTCCCAGCTCACTCATGTTCATCCATTTGGTAAGGTTTATAATGGATTTGTTCTCCTGAGTTAAACAAAATTTTTTCTTCATTGTGCAAAGTTGGTAATTTAGTCCATTAGCCCCTGGAATCAAAGACACCTGGAATCACAGAGTTACACCAGACCTAAAAGGTCATCCAGCCTAATCCCTGTCTGATGCCTGATTTTCCTTTACACAATTTCTGCCCAATGGGGCCTCACGCCACTCTGCTCACAGGCATTCAGCTAGGGGTTTTAAATTCCTCAAGGCCTCTTAGTCTTTGAAGAGTTCTCCTTGTTAAGGAAATTCTTCCTGAGATTGAGCAGAAACCTGTTTCTCTCTAGTTCCCACCCTTCAATAACAATGCAGGGAAAACAATTTCTTCTTACACATGACAGAGCTTCAGATATCTTAAGTACCAATTATACTCTTCCGAGGCTCTTTTTCTCCATATTCTTTGCCATTGTCTTTATATCAGAGACCAAACTCCACTATCCTGGTCACTCTTTAACAGGCTCCTACCTCTCTGCAACCTTCCTCAGGTTTGTGGCCAAGAACTTGTACCATCCTCCAGGGTGGCACAAGACTAACCTTGTGGAGCCGTCCTTCTCAGCCTTGGCTGCATGTTGGGATCACCTGGATCATGCCTGGGTCCCACATTCAGAGATTCTGGCTTCACTGACCTGGGGTGTGGTCTGATCATCAAGACTTTTAAAAACTGGGGTATAGCAAAGGAAGCTGAGGTGGAGAACCACTATCTCTTTACCAGTCAGAGGCATCGCTGGCTGCACAACTGAGTGTAGAGAAGGAATGAGAGTGGCGGGGGGGGGAGAAGGCACAACCTGTTGTTGACTTGGTAGGTCTCTCCATAAGTGGAAACTCATACTTGTTTCTTGGTTTTTAGGTTATAATCTTGAATTTTTTTACATTGATACAAAACCAATAGAATCTCAAGTTTCACAACTGAGCTAGCTGAGCTCACGTATGTTTCATGTCTTATCATATTTATGGCAGATATTTTATTTTGCTCTCTGGGATGTTATGAGGCATTCAGGGAGTTGGGATGTGGGGGCATATACATCTGTCTCCTGAGACACCACTCCCCACCCCACCCCCATCACACTACATATTACACACCGAGTTACAGATCACCAACTGCAACTGAATTTGCTGCTCACTTAAACTCCTACATCTTTTCCCCTCGTGCTATGACTAAGCCATTACTCCCATCATAAACTGGGATGGGCAAAAGTAGGTTTTCAGTTGTTCATATGGAAAATAATACAATAATTAATAATAATATAAGAATATACTTTCATATACTCACAACTGTAAACGTACTTCTGCCTACTCCTGTATTTTGATAATTGCTTCTTTTTTTAATTACACGATTCACCTTTAATACTGATCAAGGCAGAGTAGGAGGATGGGATTAGGTGTGCCATAGCAGTGAGCTTCCCAGCCCTCCAGAATTAGCTGGATTTTCCCACAGGTTCACAGACAGTACTGGAAAACCACGGTTCCCATGTGGAGACTCCCTTGTAAAACATACAGCATGGAAGTGCAGACCAGAAAGTGTACTCTGTGTCTACAGGCGGGCTCTCCCAAAAAGGAATTGCACTTTAAAAGGAGAGAAGAAGAGGAAAATAAAATACATGAGCCCAATATGTGCCACATTCACTGTATTCATTGTAAGTGTGTGATCTCATTTAACCTGTACAATACTCCTGTGATGTGTGTGTAATTGTGCCCATATTACAGATGAGAAAACTGGGGTTCAGAGGGGCTAAGTACTAATAAGTGGGGTGTCAGGATGGAAATGTGGGTCGTTCTTTTACCACCACTTTTACTGTTAAGGCAAGGAAGGCCCTTCATCCCATTTGAGTTTTATTGTATTGGGTTTGCTCCCAAGTTACAGCTTTCTAAAGTCTGTGAATCCTGTTCCTGCATGTCATGAATCTGCTACGTTAGGAAACCCTACTTCATTTTGGTGAGATACAGAACACTTAGAAGACACTCCTTCTTCTTTTGAACAATTTGCTATGTAAAATAGTAAGTCAGACCATACACTTGTGAAACTAATTGATCCTATATTCTTGACTCTGTGCGTGAAAAGTAGAAAGAAAAAGGGATTTTCTTTTTCATTGGTGCGTCTGAATGGTTTATACATATAGTTCCTAACTTGGAACAGGAAAGGTGATTTGTAAAGCAGATATTTGATAATTTAAAGATACATTTTGTCCTAGAAATAATTTGTCTTCTGGCCATCTGCAGTGCCTGTTTAACCCATGGTGTACCAGGCATGCAGTCATGAGAATACTATGACTTCATTGTGAGTATATTATAGATTATTATAGCAGTGCTATAATTTCTAGTAAGACTCCTATCTCCATGGTGACAGTAGCCTTTTTGAGATCTCTGGAAGATCACAGACCTGGTATGCTTGTTTAACATGCCTGAATGAGTTCTTGACATTTCTAAATCCAGCAATTACTTTCCTGATGAGATGTGACCTGTTTTAATGGGACACAACCTACACCAAATTTCAGAACTTCACACATTTGAGATTTAGATATCCCTTTCTCTACCTGTCAGCTTTGTGCCAGATTTATTGGGAGCAGAATTATGTCTCAATACAACAGACTGTTTCAAAAATTCTTTCGTACATAAAATCTACTTCTGTACTTTTTTACGCATGCTTTGAAATGTGAAGGGGCCCTTCCTGCACTTACCTGACTTGCTCTGAGTCTTGTTTCACTGGCTTTGACATTTATAAAGTCTCAATTCCTATCCTAGCACATTTGGCATTCTGTGGCTCTTTGGAAAAGGCTAGTTTAAAGTGGAATTTAAATTGATTGGAAATAGTGTATGACTTTTTACATATAACCACTAGGCAGGAGTCATTTTCCTAGGAGGCTGGAGGCAGACCAGCTGTGAGACTGCACAAAACCCTGAACCTTTCTCTCTGCTCTCGCTCACTTTGATCTACTCTCCTCTCTCATCCAACCATATATTGTACATTCTGCCTGAGTTGAAAGCTGAGGCCTGTACATATGAATCTCTAAGCATTTGAAGCCATTCATTTTCAAGTTTCAAACTTGATTTCTTACATACCGTTCACTCTGTTCCAGCACATCTGCCCCAACCTCAGAGCCCTGGTCAGAAACTCTGCAGCAGGATCCACACTAGAACCCACAACCCTAGAGATGCAGGAGGAGTGTGTTGTGTGTCTGTGATTAAATGTGTACATATGTAGAATTCAGATGAATGCTACCTGACTAGTCTGCACACATTTGGGGTACTTCCTATATGCTAGGTACTGGTGACAAAAAAATGAAAAGATACAGTTCTAGTTTCTATTATGAAAGATAATTCATGTGGGATGGTGTTCAAGTGCAGTGGGCATCTAGGAGAAGGAACCCCTTTGAAGTCAGGCTTCACAGAAGAGCTAGAGTTTTGAAATGGTTTACAGAAGATAAGTAAAATGTGGGCAGGCAGGCAAGCAAGCAGGGGAAGGTGTTCCAGGCAGAGGGAAAAGCACGTTCAGGGGAAACGTGAGATAGGACAACGTGCTCTGGGAGATACAAGCACTCTGAAGTCTCAGCCGAGGAATTCAGGAAGAAGACAAGGGGGGAGCGGAATTAGGTGAGGGTTCCATCATAAAGGAATGCTATGTGCCATGCTATGGAGTTTTTGCTTGGTACTCTAAGCAGTGGGAAGCAACTGTAAAATTTCAGGCCAGGGAAAAGACATGGCCAGACATGTTGGGCATCAAAGCTGAGTCATGTCTGCTAAAAATAATCCAAATCAGAGGGAAGTAGGAGTCTTTCTTCATCATTGCAAAATAAATAAATAAAGCTCTTACCTCAGCTTTGGGTAGAAAGCTTTGCTTTTTCCTCCGGAAATACAGCTTCATCTTCTCCTTTGTGGTTTCTGTGCTGTTGCTTTCTTAATCTGTACTCCCAAGCAAAGCTACCAGATGGCTCCTGTCCTGTCCTGTGCACTGTCATGGGCAAGCCCGCCTGTCGGTGCTGATGAATGAACTCCTCCCATGTATGCCTGACCTTTGCATCGCCACCTTCCCAGCTGTGCAACTCCAGACTCTCCATGGAACCATCATACATGGAGGTTCATAGGCCCCCTTGGGAGATCACTTCTCCTAAATCACTTGTCAGAGGCACTGAGACACTGCTACTTAGTGGAACATTAGAAACAGTTTTAGTATTTTGAACTTTGACCCGACTAAGTTGTAATCACTGTGAAGTTAAGTCTTTCTCTTCAGCCCTTTGTTCCTTTGATTTCTTCCTTTTTCCCTCCTATTTTCCTCTATTACTTTCACCTTTCCAAAATTTTTAGGTTGCATGGACTTGGCCAAGAATAAGTGAACTTTTCTGCTTGTTAAAGCTTTTTCTAATGAAGATCTAGTGTTGTGATAAAAGGGTTGAACAATCAAACCAGCTCTAGTTTACCAAACAAAGTGACTCCTGGGTTGGGGAGTGTCTACCATGTCCCACTCAGTTGTCACCCAAGGGCATCCAGGGTTCTTTCTGGTGGCTTCAAGGTAAAGTTCTTGAGAGTATTTGTGGAAAGAAAAAAACAAAAAAAAGTAGAACCACCAAGAATGAAAGGGACAGTGGAGGAGAGCAGGCATGTGGGGAATGAAAGAGAGAGAGAAGGAGGGAGGGCGTGAAGAAAAGAGGGGGAGAAATAGAAGGAGGAGGCAAGAGAGAGAGAAAGGTGAGGCTTGAAAGAGTATAATCTAGGAATGAAAAGGAAAAGTGAAAAATCTGTTGGGAAGTACACCGTGTCAGAAGAGTCTTAAAAGAACAAGACAAAATATGATTCTCTTAGTATATCCTTTGGGATTCAGAATTCCCACATGGAGAACTGTGCAGACTGCTACTGGGAAGGAGCTAGTCATCTATTGGGTTGGCCAAAAAGTTCACTTAGTTTTTTCTGTGCAATGGCTATAGTAGTGCTTAGCTGTCTTTAACTTCATTCAAAACAATTTTGTTCAGTTCCAGCCAAGATGGAGGTATAGGTAGAAACCCTTCGCTTCCTCTCACAACCAAAAAGAGGATAACAACCAATCTAAAATCGATAAACAACCAAAAGCTCCAGAAAATCAAACTGCATGGAACTCTGACAACCAACAAATTAAAGAAAAAAAAATCAACCAGAACAACAAGACCGGTAAGGCGACGGACTGTGCGGGCGACTCAGAAAAACCATGGGACAATGAGGCAGCCTTTGGGGCAGGGCTGGCTGCCTAGCTCTGCGGGCTGTGTGGGAGGGGCTGACTTAAGGGGACTCAGAGGTCGCTGTGGGCTGCAGCTGGGGTTGCTGTGGTGGGAGATACTCCCAGCCTCACACAAGAGTTGAAAAGTACAGTTGAAAAATGCGCTAGAGACGAAGGAGCAGGTGAGTGGCACTCTTCCCTCTTTGGCCCCTCCCCCACAGGCAGCGCCCCTGTGCAGCAAGGAGGGTTGCCTTGCCCAGGTGAATACCTAAGGCCCTGCCCCCTTACAACCTATCTGCTGCACCAAGACAAAGAAATATGGCCCAAATGAAAGAACAGAGCATAACCTCAGAACTAAGCAAGGAGGAGATTGCCAACCTACCTAATGGAGAATTTAAAGCCCTGGTAATCAAAATGCTCACAGATCTGATTGACCTGGGTTGAAAAATGAAAAACCAAATGAAAGATACCTGAAGTGAAATAAAGCAAAATATTCAGGGAACCAACAGTGACAGGAAGGAAACCAGGACTCAAAGCAACGATTTGGAACAAAATAAAGAAATAAACATCCATCCAGAAGAAAAGGAAGAAACAAGAATCCAAAAAAATGAAGAGAGACTTAGGAACCTCTGGGACAACTTGAAATGTTCCAATAGCTGAATTATAGGAGTGCCAGGAGGAGAGGAACAGCAGCAAGAAATTGAAAACTTATTTGAACAAATAATGAAGGAAAACTTCCTCAATCTGGCAAAGGAAATAGACTTCCAGGAAGTGCAAGAAGCCCAGAGAGTCCCAAGGAAGTTGGACCCAAAGAGGCACACACCAAGGCACATCATTAAGTTACCCAAGATTAAAGATAAAGAGAGAATCCTAAAAGAAGCAAGAGGGAAGGAGACAGTTACCTACAAAGGAGTTCCCACAAGACTATCAGCTGATTTCTCAAAAGAAACCTTGCAGGCAAGAAGGGGTTGGAAAGAAGTATTTGAAGGCATGAAAGGCAAGGACCTACATCCAAGATTACTCTATCCAGCAAAGCTTTCATTTAGAATGGAAGGGCAGATAAAGTACTTCCCAGATAAGGTCAAGTTAAAGGAGTTCATCATCACCAAGCCCTTATTATATGAAATTTTAGAGGGACTTATCTAAGAAAAAGATAAAAAATATGAACAGTAAAA
>VMDR010011672.1:0-28029 GCA_007922815.1 Macrotus californicus | reverse complement strand
CGGTCAGAATGGCCATCATAAACAAATCAACAGACAAGTGTTGGAGAGGATGTGGAGAAAAGGGAACCCTAGTGCACTGTTGGTGGGATTGTAGACTAGTGCAGCCACTGTGGAAAACAGCATGGAATTTCCTCAGAAAACTAAAAATGGAACGGCCTTCTGACCCAATGATTCCAGCTCTGGGAATATATAGGCAGAAACCCGAAACACAGATTTGAAATACTATATGCACCCGTATGTTCATTGCAGCATTAATTACAGTAGGCAAGATTTGGAAGCAGCCCAAGTGCCCATCAGTAGATGAGTGCATAAGAGAGCTATGGAGCATTTACACAATGGAATACTACTTGGCTGTACAAAAGAAGGAAATCTTACCTTTTGAGGCAGCATGGATGGACCTGGAGGGTTACTATGCTAAGTGAAATAAGCCAGCCAGTTAAAGAGAAGTACTACATGATCTCACTTATATGTGACATCTGAAAAACAAAATAAACTAACAAACAAAAGAGAAACAAACTCACAGATACAGAGAACAGGCTGACAGCTGTCAGAGTGGAGAGGGTTGGGTGACTGGGTGAAAAGGGTGAAGGGATTAAGCCAAAAACCATAAAACACAAACTCAAACACACAGACGACAGTATGGTGATGAGCAGAGGGAAGAGGGGTGGGGGGAGGTAGAAGAGGGTAAAGCGGGGATAAATGGTGACAGAGAGAGACCTGGCTTTGGTGGTGACACAAAGAAGAAGAAAAAGAAGGAGAAGAAGAAGAAGAAAAGAAAAAAATTTTAAATGAGAAACGAAAGCAAAAGTGCCTGGTGCAAGGTCATGGACGACGTGCCCCGTGGATCCGAGACTAAGTGGGAGACATGAAAGAACTGAAGGAACTAGCGGTATCTGGTTTGCAACAGGGAGCAGTTAGGGGGCGCCGGTAGTTGTGTCTCAGTACCCAGCACCCCCACTCCCTCTTTCTGCAGATCCTCCGTTTCCAGGCCTGTATACAGTAAGCAGGTCATTGTTTCTTCAAGACCTGTAAGGGCGGGGAGCCAGAGTAGCTTTCTTGCCGGGAAACAGGACTTCATACTCTGCCTAAGCATTGACTCCATCACAGAGAGAGGCCCGGAGCCAGGAAATGCCTTCGAACCCTACAACTGTGACCCGTTATCCAGACAGAAGGATGGGAGGTCCATGACCAGAACTCAGCAGAGTCCTGAGTAGCTTGTCCATGAGGAGAGAATGTACTTGTGGTTTTCAATCCTGCCTGAGCAACGGAATCATCTAGGGGTTAAAAACAGGGATTTCCTGGGTCTGTCTCAAGAATCTGTGTTTTACACAAATGCCTAAGTTATGCAGCCAGGGATGAAAAGACCTTTACCCAGTTGTTCTCAAGTTTCAGCTTGAATCAGAATCACCTGGAAGGCTTTTTTTTTTTTTTTACTTTATTTTTTATTGTTGACACTGTTACAGATGTCAGAAATCTCCCCACGTCCCCCATTTGCCCAAGGCTTTTTAAAACATGTGTTGTTGGGCCTGAACCCCAGAGTTTTAGATTCATGTGGTCTAAAGAGGAGCCCAAGAATTGGAATTTTGCCCAGTTACCCAAGTGATGTTCAGTTACTGGTTCAGGGACCCCATTCTATGAATAATGGGCATAGCTTATCTTTTTTAAAAAGATTTTATTTATTTTTAGAGAGAGGGGAAGGGAGGGAGAAAGAGGGGGAGAGAAATATCAATGTGTGGTTGCCTTCCCCCACTGGGGACCTGACCACAACCCAGACATGTGCCCTGACTGGGAATCGAACCAGCAACTATTTGGTTTGCAGGCCAGCACTCAGCCCACTGAGCCACACCAGACAAGACTGGCATAGCCTATCTTAGTTTGATCTTGATGTCAAACAATTCCCGTGGCCTCTTCCTCAGTTGGTTCCTGCATGGAATAACTGCTAAGGGAATTGGGATTAGCCCCAACACTCTACTGTACATATCACTGCAGAATACAATCAGCTCCCAACTTTCCCAAGGTCAGCGAGGCTAAGCGGTAGGCAACACACACATGAACACACCTCAAGCCTCTTGCTTCATAATGGAAAGTTTTCCTGACAACTTCTGGCCCCCGCAGGGCCAGGCTGGCCCCGCAGGGAACAACAGATTTTAACCTACTACAGAGTGCAATTGCAGGGCCGAGGGGCCATGCAGGTACGTCAGCACCCCAGTCAATTTCCCAGCAGCAGATAAACTTAACTCTGATGACAGAAACCTAATCTTCTCCCATTGACAGGGGTTATCATGCCTCAGAGGAACACTTGAGCCCCCTTTTTAAGGCTGATGACCCTATTGTTTTTACCCACCCCTGACCGTGTCCTTCAAAGGCATTCCCAAGCTTGTACAAAGGACTTTGTCCGGTAAGATGTGGGAAAAAGTTCTGGTGAGGGTTTTTAGAAAACAGGGTTTCATGACTCACCCAGAACCTGGGAGTATGACACTCCTTCACATAACGCTCTATACTACCTGCACTCTAAGTAATACTCTCTCTTGAAATCTTGCCACAAATTAAAATGCATGTGGCTTGTTGTTATTTTTTTTGCATTTATTGTTTTTAAGATTTTATTTAGTTAGTTTAGACAGAGGGGAAGGGAGGGAGAAAGAGGGAGAAGAATATCAATGTGCGGTTGTCTCTCACGCGCCCCCTACTGGGGACATGAGCTGGCCCACAACCCAGGTATGTGTCCTAACTGGGAATCGAACTGGCGACCCTTTCGTTCACAGGGTGGCGCTCAATCCACTGAGCAGCCAGGGCTTGTTATTATTATCTTTTAATACATGATGTTTTCTCTGTGAAATTGGGAGGAGTGGATGCTTCCATTTCTACTCTTGGAAGTGTTTTCACAGTGCTATTGTTTGAAAATGTGGCTGGGGATGGCGGAGGTGATGGAAGGGGTGATCCACAGTGCATGCTCTCATTTGAGGGGATCTATGGGACTTGATGCCCAGAAAAGATATCTCAAAATTGCTGAGCACCTCACAGTTTACAGCGCTGTCCTACAAGCTCCGTGAAGATCTACAGAAGAGGAAAGGAGGGCCAGAGAGGTAGCATGATGGCGCTTGGTCAGTAAACGGTACGCATGACTGAGATTCCCATGCAGACCACCTGACCTCTACTCCAGGGCTCTCACCACCTCAGCACAAGCGGTCCAGGCACAAACCTTCGTGCCTGACCCCCAAGGCCGCTGCGTGGTCTGGGGGTCATGTGGGCCCAGAGAGCTATCTAGAACCCCACCCCTTCCTTCCAACTTGTTCCTTCTGGAATTTCTGAGGCGTGATGAAACCCAATCACAGATCCCTTCAGTGCTCAAAGCGTACTCTGTGCTGTGGTGATGGCGGCACCTAACTGAGGATGGACAGCCTATCCCAGGTTCTTTCCTCCCCAGGTTTATTGAGATATAACTGACATCTAACATTGTATAAGCTCAAGGGGCAAAACGCAATGATTTGGTGCATGTATGTGTTTGGAAATGATCACCACAGGAAGTTCAGTTAACACCCATCACCTCACAGTTACAAAATTGTTTTCCTTGTGATGAGAACTTTTAAGATCTACTCTCTTAGCAACTCTCAAATCTACAAAACAATATTGTGAGCTACGGTCATCACGTGGTAGGTTACATCCCCGGGACTTAACTTGTAACTGGAAGTTTGTACCTTTCTACCATTGTTACCCCATTCCCTCACCCTCACACCCCCACCTCTGGCAACCACAGATCTGATCTCTGTTTCTATGAACTTCTTTTGTTAGACTCCACATATAAGCAAGATGATGCAGTATTTGTCTGTCTCTTTGTAACTGATTTCACTCGGCATAATGTCCTCAAGGTCCATGCATGTAATTGCAAATGGCATGACTTCTTTGGGGTTTTTTTATGGCTGAATAATATTCCATTGTACAAATATACCACATTGTCTTTATCCATTCATCCACTGTCGGACACTTAGATTATTTCTATATCGTGACTACTGTAGATAATGCCACAATGAACATGGGAGCACAGATATCTCTTCAGATCCCAAATTCTTAAAAGCTGCTTAAGGCACTGGAACAAGTGTTGTTGGCCGGTATGAAAATAAATGCTATACCACCTCCATGTAGTACCACTGTGTGCAGTGAAATTTCCAAATGAGTTACTTTAAAAAAAACATATTATTTTCTTGATCCCTCAGACTCTAGTAATGCCATCTATCTCTTGGGACAATTCTGAGAAAGGGTTTCTTTTATTACACAGCAATATATTACATACTAACCAAAGTTCAAAGAAGACAACATACCTTCAAGAAGCTCTGGGCCCACACTCCTGTTGCTCATCTTTCCATACTCAGATTTTCTGTAAAATAACGAAATTCTCTCTTGGGAAGTTTCCAAACTTCAAGATGATTGCTCTGAGCTCTTAAGACATGTGACCCACTAAGAAGCATTTCTTCCTCTTCAGACTTCATGGTTTGGTTTTGTTGTTTGATTTGCTCATTTGGGGGTAACTAAAGGAGTTTCCTCAGAAGTGCCAAAATCCTGCTTGGTGTGTGTTGCAAAACAGATCTTTAGTGCAGAGATGTTATCTTGTGCCTATCACAAGTTCCTCCAGATTTCTTGCTCCCTGGGAGCTCCTGGGGTTGCTCAGCTTGTTCAAGCCCTGTGTTGGGAGCAGTCCCAGCAAACTTGTCTGGAATTGCACATGTGAATGGGTGGGGAGAGGCCTCTCTTCCTTTGTTTTCTTCCCAGAACTGGAGTGCTTCTCCAGCTAGGTCTCGGCTATGTTTGAGCCTCGGGGTCAGGCTGTGTAACCCTGCTTATTTCCCCGCTGACTCCTCCTTTTGGCCATAAACTTGGCTGCCTATTAAACATATTACCCATGATGCACTGCATTTTCTTGAGTTTGGGGTGTGGAATTTCTTCCTTCCCCTTAATTATAGCCAAAAGAAGCTTGTGAAGAGATTGCATACTGAAGAGATTGAAGCCACACTACTATGAACTGATTCAAACCATTTATTTATGCTTTCATTTTTGTGGGAAGAAGTAACACCCCAGAAACCCGTTTATAGGGCCAGCCTTTGCCAGAACTGAGGACTTTCTAGCCAGGCCTTGGTAGTTTAACTTCAGTATTGTGTCCTTCACACATCTCCATAGTATCATGGGGGTAGGGGGGGGCAAGATGGCCTTCTACCATGTGAGCCACACTCCAGAAACTTGGGTATCCACCCTCTCTTGACAGTCCAGGGCCCCTTATGTTTAAGTACTGAAACCACAGCCTTTAGGTAGAGGTGCAGCTCATACAAAAAGAAAAAGCAGAATAATATATTTTGCAATAATACCATACTGGGGAAGGGGTAGGCTATACCTGAACACAGTCTTTTGTTCCGGAGAGGGACAGATTTTCCCCTAGCAGGATTCCTGAGACTTTTTTTTTGATGCAGGGTCCTCTCTTTTGGCTTTTTCAATACTCTCACTCATACTATGGAGCATCTGTTGAGTAATAATAATAATATTAGTAATAATAGTTGCTGGAAAAATTTGGGAGCATTTATCATATCCCAGACATTGTAATAAGAGCTTCACATGTATTTACACAGGTAACAAAAAACTTTCTGAGGTATTATCACTTTTGCAGTTTTTAGATGAAGAAACTGAGACACAGAAAAGTTATATAATTGGCCCAAAGTCACCCAGCCAGTAAGGAACAGAGCTGTGATGGTATCTCTGTTCCACCAGGCACCTGTGTTGCTACCCTTAAGCCTGTGTACTTTCTGCTGCTGGGCTGAACTAGTGTATCCTTGTCTTCTGAACTCTCTGGATGTGCTCTGAGGGCTCTCTTTATAAGGCTACCAGCAAGATATGCCCCCCTTCCTGGCCACTCAGAGATGGCTTCTTTACATATTTCTTTTCAGAAAGCATATATGACCAGTTCTCTCAACTGAGTTGCAAGCAAGGCAAGGGTAAAGCCTTGCTCTGGCTCATCATGTAAGTAACTTATAGAAGAAATCCATGGTGCTAGTAAGTGCTGTTTTTGTGGGCAAACATACCAGAATGCTAGTCTGGATGCTCTCTGAATTACACAAGCTCTGTCAGCCAAATAGCCTATAAACCAGGGGTGTCAAACTCATTTTCACTGGGGGCCACATCAGCCTTGTGGTTGCCTTCAAAGGGCCGAAATAATTTTAAGACTGTATAAATGTAACTACTCCTTAACTGTTAAGGAGTTGAAATTACATTTGGCCCTTTGAAGGCAACTGCAAGGCTGATGTGGCTCCCGGTGAAAATGAGTTGACACCCCTGCTATAAACCAATGAAGTGTTATGCTACAAAGAACATTTATTTTATGTGCTTTATTATGTGCCTAAAATAATAAAAGGAATTCATTTTGTCAGATCCTTTTCTTAAATCAGTCGCAACGTCCCCCTCCCCGCCACGCCACCTTTCCTGAGTCTGACATGAGACCATCCACTTTCCAAGTCTGCACTACTGGACAAATATCTGGAAGAAAGGAGAAGGGAAAAGAGCATATTTACCATGGATTTGCTTATGGTACTGTGAGAACTCATTTTGGGAACAGGAGGAACATGGAGGTGGCCAATTCTTGAGTTGTCCCCTACAATATTCACAGACAGGGAAAGTGTCACTACATGGTTTTTTAAGAACAGCGTCAAAGTATGGGGCTTCTTATAAGTAATGCTTTTTTGTTGTTATTTTGTTTCATGAGAAAAAATGGGAAGGCATAACAAAATTACAGAACATATATTTTGAAGTCTCAGACAGCAAGCATTCTCAGTGATGAATCATAATTCTTTCTCCATAGCTTGTGATTGATTCAGGAAGAGGTGTGTGACGCAGTTCTGACTGATGAGACATGAGGTGGATTCTCCCTTGGGGCTTCTGGAAAGGTTTCTTCACTCTTTTTTTTAAAAACAACTTTATTTATTTATTTTTAGAGAGAAAGGGAGGAAGAAAGAGAAGGAGAGAAACATCAATGTATGGTTGCCCCCTACTGGAGACCTGGCCCACAACCCAGGCACGTGCCCTGACTGGGAATTGAACCGGTGACCTTTCGGTTTGCAGGCTGGCACTCAATCCACTGAGCCACACCACATGAAGCTGTTTCCTCACTCTTAAAAAGGGGCATAAGTGTGATATCCCCACTGTACACCTCTTTAAACCATCCAAGATTGCTGGCAAAGATATGTAGTGACTGGAAGTCTCCTATATTACTGGTGGAAATCTAAAATGGCATAGCCAATGTGGAGAAAAGTTTGGCCAGTTCTTGTATACATACACTTAGCATATGACCCAGTGATCACACTCCTAGGCATTTACACTAGATCAAGGTTTCTCAGCCTTCACACTATGGACATTTCAGGCCAGCTAATTCCTGGTTGCGAGGGGCTATCCTATGCATTGTGGGATATTTAGCAGCGTCCCTGGCAGACGAGTCCAGTGGATGGCAGTAGTACTGCCCTCATGCCCCAAGTTGAGACAATTAAAATGTCTCCAGACATTGCCAAATACCCTTTGTGGGCAAAATAGTCCCTGACTGAGATCCACAACCATAGAAAAATGAAACTTATGTTCATGCAAAAACCTATTCCCAAGTACTTGCAGGGGTTCTATTCATAATTGCCTAGAACAAGAAACAATCCAAGTGTCTTTCAATTGGCAAATGAGTAAGCAAACAGTGCTAAATCCATATAATGGAATACCACTCTGCAATAAACAAGAGCCATTAATATCCACAAAAAATTTATTGGATCTGAAACATATTATGCTGAGTGCACAAAGTCAGTCTCAAAATTTTAGACTGTGTGACTGTTTAGATAATGTTCTTTTTTAAATTATAGTTTACATTCAATATTATTTTGTATTAGTTTGAGGTGTACAGCACAGTGGTGAGACAATCATATAGCTTATAAAGGGTTCCTGTGATATTTCTGGTACCCATCTGACACCACACATAGTGATTACAGTGTTAGTGACTGTATTCCCTGTGCTGTGCTTTCCATCCCAGTGACTATTCTGTAACTACCAATCTGTACTTCTCAACCCCTTCACCTGTTTCACCCGGTCCCCTCAACCCCTCTGCTCTGGCAACCATCAGTGTGTTCTCTGTATCTATGAATCTGTTTCCATTTTGTTTCTTTTGCTCTTTGGATTCCACACGAGTGACATCATGTGCTATTTGTCTTTCTCTGGCTGGCTTACTTCACTTAGCACGATAATCTCCAGTTCCATCCATGCTGTTGCAGAGTATAAGATTTCATACTAAGACTGAGTAATACTCCATTATATATACGTACAACAATGCTTTATCCACTCATTAGACGGCATTTTTTAAAAGACAAACTTGTAACAACAGAAGGCACATCAGTGGTTTCTGGAAGTTAGGAACGAAGGGAAGGTGTGCTAAAAGATTATCACGAGGGGCTGTGGGAGGGTGAGAGAACCATTCTGTGTATTGATTATGGCACTGTGTTTACATGTATTAAAGCTTACAGACCTGTACACCAAAAGAGTCAATTTTATGTATGTTCCCTTAAAAAGTATTTTTTTTAAATAAGAGGGTTAAAAAAACCATGACACAAGATTTTTCAATGTTATTAAATGAGGATATGATTCCAAGAGCTACTATAGCAATGTCATCCTGGATGATGTCAGCAATAATCAACTTTGTGTGTGTGTGTTTGTGTTTTTAATTTTATTTATTTTTAGAAAGTGGGGAAGGGACGGAGAGAGGAAGGTAAACATCAATGTGTGGTTGCCTCTTGAGCGCCCCCACCGGGGACCTGGCCCACAACCCAGGTATGTGCCCTGACTGGGAATTGAACTGGTGACCCCTTGGTTTGCAGGCCTGTGCCCAATCCACTGAGATACACCAGCCAGGGCAGCAATAATCAACTTTGGAACTGCCCCTCTCAGGACTTTTTGCCATGTGGGATAGATACTACATTTCCCTTATCCTTCAAGCCACTTCCGGTTTGGTTTGGTATCACTTGGCACTAAAAAGCATCCCCTTACAAATAGATGTTAAGCGTTATTTGTTAACATGTTAACATTTCATTTGGTTTTGAAAAGTCAACATTGAACTTCTAATATATTAAAATAATTAAATGCAATATTGATAGAGAACAATCCAGAAAGTTTTCTTTTAATAAAAATAACCACAAATGATAGAACCTTCATATCCCTCCCATCAGTGCAGATTTTTACATTTCACTGGCTCCTACAGATACCCTGTGAATGAGACAGACATCATTTATCCCATTTTCAAGTTGAGCACATAATGTGTAAATGAGTGAAGGGATTGAACCTGTGACCCTTTACTTTATGGGAACCAATGCTCCAACCAACTGAGCCATGCCAGCCAAGGTGAGTAGCAAGATTTTAAGGCATTACTGAAGCCCAATCTCAGACATTATAGCCCAAAATATAACCAGCTGGGAAACAGTTACTGCCAGTGATTCAACCTAATAAAAAACAGAGTAAACTCTTTTGAACAGAGGTAGCTGGTTCATTATGACTATTTGAAGCAAGGACTTTGCCCAACAGCTCTGCTGCGCGTCCTTCTTGGAGGTTAGTGAAGATGCCAATAGGAAAGAAAGGCTGGACAGTTAAGTGGACACCTCAAGTGTTTTACTCTTACGTTTCCATTTCCAATCCTACGTCATCATCTAGAACAATCCCAAAGACTTGGGAAGTGGATGAAAGTTAGTTTTCCCTTACAAATGTTTATAACCCTTTCCTTAACTCAAAGTATTTGGTATCGGAATGTATTTGGGGCCAGATCCTCAAACACACTACAGGACTCTCAAAATTCAAAATATAGCTCTTATCTCCATTTAGCCCATTTGCAGTAGACAATCTATCAAGAGGACAATTACGTTCCTTTCTTTGATGCTCATTTTCACTAAATGATACACGAGTGGAGTCTGAAGGAAAATAGATTTCTTTCCTCCCACTTTCAGTGAATAAATGTTGCGGTCCTGTCCGGCAGGACCATGTGTTGTTGTGAACTGCTTGTCCTATATCCCTGGATAAGTGACGAACAAATTCATGTGGACTAAAGGAATCCAGTGGAGAAAAAGGGATGCTAGCCACTCTCTAAGTGAGAGAGTGCTAGGGCTTGCGTAGCCGCTCTCTCAGAGAAAGAGAGAGAGAGAGAGAGAGAAAGAAAGAGAAGGCCAGGGAGAGGGCGAGAGAGTGTGCGAGAGGCCCCAAGCTGGCCAGAGAGAGAGAGGGCCTGCCTGTGTGGCCACTCTCTCTGAGAGAGGGCCTGTAGGAGAGAGGGAGAAGGCCAGAGAGAGGGCGAGAGAGTGAGAGAGGGCCACCCTGCATGGCCACTCTCTCTCAGAGAGGGTGAGAGGGCCTGGACCCCTCACCTGGACAGGATTTTATTGACACTCTAGGTACATTACATCCAGGATGGTTCTCATTAACTATTCACAGGTACGCTTTAGGTGGTTACCATAACAAAAGAAAGAATGTTGCTAATCCCTTTAAGGTAAAGGTCATTTGCAAATGTAAAGGGAAAAGAGGTTGAACTGGTTACACCCAAACTTGAGAGGTTTAGCATAGATTTTAGGAAGTTCTTTTAAAGATATGCAGTAAACACATGTTTCCTCAATTCAAGGTGAGGGAGTTTTTAGCAAAAGCAAGTCTCAAAGCAGCCTAGGTACAATGCAGGCCTGATTTCCCACGGGAGACCTATTCATGGATGTTCTCTGCACGCCATGCACATCTGTCTGCGTTCAGAACCAGAGCTGAGCCACTAGATCACATCACACATGGACAGGTTCCCTATAAATAAATGCCACTCCCTCTAACCCTGCCTCATCGTTAACAGTAGAAATAAAAACAAACACTAAAAACACAGGGTAGTTTGACATTGCTGGTAGAGGAGTTAGATGATTTAACAAATGAGACACTGACAAAAAAACTTTTTTTTTTTTACAATACTATAATTATAAAGTTGAAGGCACATCCTTGGCAGATCAAAATATGACCAATTACATGCTTATGGAAAAACAAACTACTAAATATCTTGACTGTAGTAGATGATTATTGCACAACATCGCCCACTGCTGTTTGGGTAGCAAACAATCAATATTTAACAATGTTCAGTTAAACATTTCTTGAACCAAAAAACATAAGGTCGAGACACCTGGTTTTGGCTACAAAAGGCATTTATTTTCAATGCCATTACAGAAGCTCTTTTAATTGAAGAACAAGAATTCTTGCTTGTGTGCTTTATCTGGCTAATCATACCAGATAAACTTTCAGAAGGACTACAACATTTAGTGTAAAAATATCTAACCATTTGGCATGAAACTATATATTTTTATATTTGGTTAAATAATATTTTTAATGATAGAAAAGTAAGAATTAAGCCACCAAAAAATCCAAAGGGAGTGATTCCAGGAATGTTTTTATTCTTGTTAAAATAACCAGTAACCAGATGCCTCAGCCAAAGAAAATAATAACAGAGTAAAATAAATATTAAGAAAAACAATTTTAAAGCAAGATCCACAAGTAATGGAAAAACTTCTCTAAGAACATACATTCTTGATTTTAAGCTGTGTACATGAGAGATACGCACGCTTAAATTTTTGGAAACATCTGTCTACAGTGTTATGTAAGCATTCTGAACAAAAGAATAACTTTTAAAAAGTTACAGCACAATAAAAAGTATTTGTTCACAAGGCATCAAATTTAACACTCTAAAATGCTGACACTAAACTAGGAAAAACAACATTTCTAGTCTCAACAAATGACAATCACACTTCGACAGACTACAACACTAAATACTTTAGGTGTGTTTTAACCTTTGAAGTTCAAAAGGCATCTTTGGATATTGAAAATAAAATGTGCCCCACAGTTGAGTCTGAACAAGCACTGAACATCAAAACATCCTGTTTACTTCAGCCTGAGGACATGGCTGCTGCGTGAATACAGAAGAATGATAAATGAGTAACAAATAAAGAACTTCGAATATCAAATTCAAATACACAGTAGTCCCTACTCACCCGCGGTTTAACTCCCTCCTATCAGTTATCTACAGTCCATTGTGGTCGGAAAATCTTGAATGCAAAATTCCAAGAAAAAAGACAATTCATAAGATTTAAACTGTGTGCCACTCCGAGTATCGTGATGAAGTCTCACACTGTCCCAGGTGGTCCAAACTGAGACCCGAACCACCCCTCTGCCCCACATCTCCACGCTGGATCTGCTCCCCACCCACGAGTCCCTTAGTAGTCATGTCGTTTATCAGATTGATGGTCATGGTGTCACAGTGCTTGTGTCCCAGTCGCCCTCATTTTACTTAATAATGGCCCCAAAGGACAAAGAGTAGAGACGCTGGCAATTCAGATATGCCCAAGAGAAACCATAAAGTGCTTCAGGTAAGTGAAAAGGATGTGTGATAGGGAAAAGCGTAGTATATTATAGCGTTTGGTATTGCCCACTGTTTCAGGCATCTATGGGGGTCTGGGAACATATTCCGCACGGGTAAAGCGGGACCACTGTCAATGTAGTTTCTTTGTATATGGTAATATGTGTGTATACGTGTGTGTGTGTGTGTTTATATCTGCATATGAATAGATATACAACAGACACATTTATAAGCTCTGTTCTCACTAGTAACTAGTTATTTAACGCTAGTTACAACTGAAAGCCATGTTTTGGGTCCCGTCCATGTACCGCCTCTCTCCCCCGTGAAGCTAACGGGAGTTCAAGATTGCAAACAAGACCTGTGGGAGAGAATTCAAAGGTGCCTACAGACGTTTAAAGCAGAATTCTTTCTAAAGAACATGTTTTCTGCTCTGGTAGTAAGGGCTGAAATTAGATCCTTCATTTCCCCCAGACTAGAGGCTGCTCCTTGCGCTGTCCTATAACTTGGGTCCCTTGGCAGGTGGGGCCAAGGGCACAGCTGAGTCACACGCAGAACGATAAAAGCAGTAACTGGCTGTATTCAAGTGCTTCAGAGAGAGAGGAAAAAAAGTGACAGTGAGAGAGAGAGAGAGAGAGAGAGGTGGGCTTCTTTTTTGAAAAGTCTAATATACACCTGTCATATTAAGTGTTTCTTCTAGGTATGATAGGCCACTGGAATGAAAGGAAGAAAATGTTACAACGCAAACCGGCAGCACGGAAGGAAGCAGAGGCAGTGGTGTAAGGAAAGGCCTAGACGAACAAACTCATTCCCACTTCAGTAAAATGGGTTTGCCTTTCTAGATGAATAGCACCTTCACGAAGTTTCAGTTCTCTCTAAAATAGCTGAGATAAAAACGAGATCTTTTCCAAATCTACAAAAACAGCATGGAATAATGTTGTAAACTTCTTGTGTGTCTGACAAGATAACAGAGAAAGGAAGACACCCATCCCCCACTCCCACCTGACTGCAGAGTGACTCTGTCCTATCAAAATTATTTTTGATTTTTCATCTTTTATTACTGACCTCAAGCAGGGAAAACAATGAACATTTACTGACTAGCAACTGGATGTGCTAGGCACTGTGCCAGCAGCTTTACATGTGGCAGTGGGAACAAAACATTGGAAATTCATTTATGAGTTCTCTTCACTTATGTACTCTACATATGAACTCCATCTCACAATTAACAAGGGAATTTAAATAGTGAGGTAAGTACCAGGTCTCTGGCCAGTGTATGAAGTCCCAGGCACTTACAGGGGAATTTCTACATTTATACGGCAATGAGAACAAGCCCCTGAATTTGCCAATCACACTAATCAGTAAGTGCAAATGTTTGAAACTAGAGAAAAGTACAGATTTGCTGAAAGGGATCGCAACCTAGGGAAATTCTCATTTCGGTATTACAATTTATTGTATTTTTGGTAAAAGCAGTTTTGTATAATAGCATTACTTTAAAGTCATTTTGAGGGGTCACCTAAAACACTAAAAGGCAATTAAAATCTATTAAATTATATATACCAGCTAAGGCCTTATACTATCCAAAAAAGGGACAAATTTAGTGAGTCCAGGTAATTTTATGACCCGTATATGTTGAACATGGTTTAAAAACATCTTTGAAAAATCTTTGATCTTTGAAAACAACAAACTGTAGAAGAGGCTCAAAATCTCCAGTTTGTGAACCGACGCGGACAGAACAATCCAGTGCTGACCTCAAGGGGAGCGAATCGAAAGCTTGCACCCCTCTAGGGGAGTCACTGCAGGGAGAATCTGCTGCGCTTTTTACAACGGAAAGATGAGCAGGGAATGCTACCTTTAAGGACTTTTGAACTACAAGCTAAAGAAAGGAACAAGATATTGGGAAAATTGTCACTTATTTTTATCAATGCAAAAAAAACCACCCACACTTAGCTTCCTCAAAGGAAAACATACCGGGTCATGTACGAAAGCAACCGCCAGGTCCTAGGTGCAGGGAGAATAAGGCAGGGGGAATCAAGCCGGTAGTAATTAAGGCACATCTATTTTTAAACAGTTTCTACTGTTTTCTTTCTAAAACTACATGCTTTATCCAATGCTTTGAAAGCTGCAGTTCCCCAATCTGGCAGGGATCGGGGCTCAAGAAGTTCCTCAAGATCATACTCTGAAATCTTCAAATATTTAATGACCATTTCCTTCAGCTTTATTGTTTTGTCAACTAAAACAAATAACCTATTACTTTAGCAGCAGTCTGGCAATCTTCAATGGTAGGGCTTGCTGGCTTGCTGTAAAGCTCACTGGCTTACTTTATCTGTTGCTGGGAAAACAAAAAAGGTGATCGGAGATTCACTCTAAATAAAGCTGGGTTCAGAGCGCCGATGCCCTGAAAAAGATATTGTTGTCACCGGAAAAATGTGATTCAAATAAAATCCCTAGTATAAGAGCATGAGACCGACACCGAATCCTTCCACAATCTTTTGCAAAGCGAAGGTGACGGTCACGACTGCTGAGTCAGTGCATAAGGACAGGAGCTGGTGGGGCTGCTCTCTGCCCCTGTTACAATGCAGTGTCGTCATCTTCTTCCCTGCATTCTCCCACCAGGAGGGAGTGCTTGTCGGGTTCACTGGTAGCAAGGCTGGTTAGGGACCGTTTGTCTGACCGCAGTGAGTTTATGGAGGCTCTGCTGTAATTCACAATGCGGTGCAGCAAACCCAGTTTTGGAGAATTTCTTGAAGTGTCGTCTATTCCGACGTGAACGCTGATTTCTGAAGGGCTCTTCTGTCCCATCGGGCTTCGGGCACGCAGTTCGTAATTCTCATAAGTTGGTTTCCTGTATCTGGACACAAGCAAGAGCACACTGGTTTGAAATAACCAAATGTGAACTAGATGTCTGTTACATTAAAAAATGAAAGGAGAGTTGTCCAGAATGAAAGGTGCAAAGGTGGTCCCTGCTAGGAAAGCAGCTCAAAAGGCACTGTGTGTAGTCACGTGATCAGTAGTCCCGCCTCTCCAAGCCAACGTACTCAATTTTACCTCGCTTGGTCTTTGTGCGTGCAACTTGATGATGATGTAGCTAACATTTATGTTAAGACATTTTGGGCTTATCATTGATCAAGGTAAGAATAAAACCTACCAAGACAGACCGTGGATGATAAAAGGGATGTAAAATACGAACGGGAGCAAGCCATCATACTTACAGTTTCAGGAAGAGAGAAGACAGCACTACTGAGACAGATGAAGCCGCCATTGCAGCAGACCCCATCCAGGGCTGCAGAACCAAACCAATGGGCATGAACACTCCTAGGAAACGAGTGTGGGTTAGTCAGGGCACATACTGCTAAACAGATCCCCAATGTGTTTGCAGTGCCTATTTACAAATCGTTTCCTTGTTTGAAATGTAGCTTCCTGTTGCTGGAGATTTATGTGGCAGCCGATTTTCCACTAGCACAGCGCTGCTGTGAACATTCTTGGGAATGTCTCCCTGGGCACGTGTCTGAGAATCACCCCAGAGGACATACCTCCAGGGGACGCTGCTGGCTTCTAACGTGGACACATGTTCAACTTCCAGTGGATATTCCTCACTTGTTCCCCAGAGTGGTTGTGCCAGAGCACAATACCATCAACAGGAAATGAGAGTTCATGTTCTACAAACTCATCCACACATGGTTTTGACAGACATGTTAATATGTGCTCATATGATAGGGATGAGACAGACTTATAGTACTTTTAATGTTTTATGTACTTGTGTGTATTTTGTACTTTTTGTACAGTGATCACATGTTACTTAGATAGTGTTTAAAAAATTGCCTGCTCCATGAATTAATGTGTCTGGATTTTTATTGTTTTTTGACTCTTTCTCCTCTTAGCATCTGTGGGTTTATCAACAGCTTTGTAATTGCTCTCATGTCATTTTACGTTTTTCTTTGGCTCCCAAACCAGAGAGAACAAGAAGAAAGTGACAACTATTTCTCTTACGTTATTCCTAACTTCTACCAAGCCCCTCAGTACAGGAGATTATCAGATGTTTATTAAACAATTCTAAATTGGTTTTTCTTGGTCATATTCCTTCATTCAGTATCTCTCATTTGGTCTCCAAATTGAAAAAAAAACCAAACTGTTGGCTACTCTAACATCACATGAAGAGCAGGAATTCTCTGTACATTGTAATTACAAGCACGTGGCAATACAAAACCTCATGCAGAGGAAGAAAGACAGGAACTAAATAGTTACTAAAATGCTAATGGTAGCTGTCTTTGGGTAGTGAGATTATCGGTAAATTTGTTCTCTTAAGCAAAAAACATAGAAGTAAATAGATATATATGAGTATGACAGTATATGTAGAAAGAAATGAGCTAAGGTAGCAAAATATAATGAATCGATGAATTTAGGTTAAGGGCACAGAGGTTTTCACTGTATCACTTGTTTCCTTATCTATGTAAGTTTGGCATTTTTCAAAATGTAAATTGGGAGGAAAATGTAAATAAAATAAACCTGTCAGGATACTTATACATTCTAGACTACAATCAACATCGCTGAAAATTGAAATTGTTGATTTTGCCCTGGCTGGTGTGGCTCAGTGGATTGAGCATGGGCTTGCGAACCAAAGGGTCGCCAGTTCGATTCCCAGTCAGGGCACATGCCTGGGTTGTGGGCCGGGTCCCTGGTTGGGGGGTGCGCAGGAGGCAATCACACATGGATGTTTCTCTCCCTGGCTTTCTCCCTCCCTTCCCCTCTCTCTAAAAATAATTAAATAAAATCTTTAAAGAAAATAAAATTGTTGTTTTTAATATTATGTCTCAGCACACCAGCAGACTACATACAAAAAATGAGCTTGAAACTAATAAAAAGACTAAAACTTCCAAAACGACAGGTCTCTAGTGACTGCAGAGGAAAAAGCAATACTCGTTAACAGTCACATACCAGCAGCTATGGGGATTCCGACCAGATTATAAATTAGAGCGAAGACAAAGTTTATGCGAATCCTCTTGACTGTCTTCCTTGATAAATCAATACTTGCCACTACATCCAGAAGATCATTCTGAGAACAGAAATATTTGTAATATTAGGAGAGACTCTTTCTTGACTAGTAACTTCTGCATATGCTACTGTGTATACTGAAGGTGACATGTACTTTGGGGTGATATGTGAATTAACAACAAATCTCAGACATTGCCGACAATTCCAGTCAGCTTTGGAAGATGTCGTTCAAGAATTTTTCTCAGGGTTCGGAAAGCACGTTTAGGGTTGTATGCTGGAAGAGGGATTAAATGCTATTACAAGAACCTCAATATTCATTGAAGTTCATTTTATTAAGTATGTTCCCAAGTCTTATTCTTCATTTTAGAAGCTTGTCGTTCTCATTTGCTTCACTGCATTGAGAAAGCCTAGAAGTAGTAAGACTTCTAAAAGTAAGTCTAGTAAGGCCACTAGAAGTAAGTAGTAAGAGTTCTCATGCAGCCATCACGAATTCTCCCAGACTGAATAGCTGGGAGCAAGGGAACGAGAAGAACAGAATCATCGTGCTGATGTACTGTGGGACACTACCCTGAGCACGGACAGCAGACTGACACTCTGCAAAGCCCAGGCTATGGCACTTACCCTTATCAAAACCACATCAGCCGCCTCGATGGCTACATCTGTGCCCGTGCCGATGGCAATGCCAACGCTGGCCATGGCCAGAGCCGGGGAGTCGTTGATTCCATCTCCCACCATTGCGACCCGTTTCCCCTCCTCCTGAAGTTGCTTCACCTTAGCAACCTTGTGGGAAGGTAGAACTTCGGCGAACACCTTAGTAATGCCAACCTACGTCAGGAAAAATAAACTCCAGTCAGGAAAGACTACCGAGTACCCAAAATAGAACTCAGCGTTAATGAGCTATCATTTTCTACCCACCAGATGTCCAAACTTTAAAAGACTGATAATACCCAGTGGTAGTGAGGACAGGGAGAGAGGAGCTCCCTTATATGCCGTTGGTGAATGTGCGCGTTGGTACTGTCTTTTTGGAGGGTGTGAGACAGCCTCTGTCAAAGTGCGGACATTGTTTGGTTCAGCAGTTGCACATCTAGCTCTATTTTGGACATACTTGTACACGCACAAAAAAAGGTATGTTTAAGGATGCACAATACTACCCTGTTGTAACAACAACATTTTCAAAACCACTGAAATGCCCATCATTAGACAAATGGTTAAATTATGATACATACCATACCATGGAATTCCATGAACCAATGTAGAAAAAGAAATAACTATATGTTCAGCCATGGACAAAGTGCCAAGACATATACATTGGTATGTAAAACAGCAAAGTGCTAAACAATGTATACATGAATGATCCCATTTATGCTGAAAATGCCAGAACTATGCACTTGTATATGAACATGCCCACATCTGAAACAGTGGGGGAGGGGGAGGGCTTGGCAGGGAGCTTGCGAAAAGGATGACAAACTTTTCACTTTATAATCTTCAGTATTTTTTTATGCAAGAATGCAGTCATATATTACCTGTGTTATTAACAGATGAAAAGACTGACAAGAGAAAAGTTTTGAAGGAAAGGCAAATGTGCGGGGCAGTAGCAGAGAAATGATACCAGCTTGGCCAAAAAGTCCATTAGTTTTTCTGTAAGATGGCTCTTAGTAGCGCTTAGCTGTCTTTAATGTCATTCAAAACAGTTTTGTTAGATTGTATTGTGACAGCTGTCACATCAGTGTGCATTCAAAAACTTATCGGAATGGTGAATTTTTTAAGATTTTATTTATTTACTTTTAGGCAGAGGGGTAGGGAGAGAGAGAGAGGAAGAGAAACATCCATGTGTGGCTGCCCCTTGCGTGCCCCCTACCAGGGACCTGGCCTGTAACCCAGGCACGTGCCCTGATCAGGAATCAAACCTGTGACCCTTTGGTTCACAGGCCGAAGCTCAATCCACTGAGCCACACCGGCCAGGGCTGAATTGGTGAATTTTTGTGTAGCCACTTTAATATGGAAGATGGAAGAAAATCAGCAACATTTTCGGCCTATTATGCTTTGTTATTCCAAGAAAGGTGGAAACACAACTGAAACACAAAAGAGGTCCTTTGTGCAGTGCATGGAGAAGGTGCTGCAATGGATCAAATGCCTCAAAAGTGGACTGTAAAGTTTCGTGCTGGAGATCTCTCACTGATGATGCTCTACAGCCACGTAGGCCCGTTGAAGCTGACAGCCACCAAATCCAGACATGCACTGAGAACAGTCAATGTTCCACCATGTGGGAGATAGCTGAGATATTCCAAACATCCAAATCAGTAAAGTTATTGGTGAAAATGAAACATGTGTCTTTTATTTTACAGAAAAAGCCATATGGACTTTTTGGCCAATCCCATAGGATGAGTGGTGCATTAGGAAGCAATGTTCAGAGTGGACCAGAAAGGGAAGCGCATGGAGCCGGTGCTGTATTTTAGGCATGAGAGAATCAGAGCGTGGCTTAGGCTGGCAGCACTGGTGGAAAAAGTATGAGCAACATTTGAAAGGAAGCATCAGCACAAGCTGGTGCACGATGTCACTCAAGCATCTCATGAACTAAGCAAATAGATTTTTATTTATTACAGTAGCACACAGAGCCCAAACTCCTGCCTGAATAGTGTGCCGATTCTTTAAAGAATCACATATGTCTACTTGGGGATAATGAAAATAATAATCTAAATTTTTGAGCATCTGAAAGAAGGCAGGAAAGGAAATGCATATGAAGAGTTAGAAGTTACTACATACCCCACCCCAACAACTACGCAAACCGATTACCTGAGAAGCAATAGATCTGGCTGTCTTACTGTTATCTCCAGTCATGAGAACGACTTCTAAGCCCATGGATTTCAGAATATGGACAGCCAGCTCTGCTTCGGGCTTCACTGTATCGGCAATAGCTATCAAGCCACACAGCACATCTAATATAAGAACACAAGAAAGAGGGAGTTTGGAATACGGAGAAAGCAGAAAAATACTGAGTTGACATTTCAAAAGGAAAAGAATTTTGTGAAGTAAAATTGTTTAGGGCTTGGCCTAAGTCAAACTATCGCCAAACCCACACAGAGCTGATACCACAAGCCCTGCAGCAAAGCTCCCTATGTGGTCATGAAAATTTCACAGAGTAAGGTAGGGATTTTTAATGATGGTAGTAATAGGAAAGTAAAAGGAGAAACCTTACTGGATACTCTAAGGCCCCTTTTCTCTCTTTTGAGAAATACTGCCTGACAGCCCAAACACTTCAGCTAACTTAAAGGCAAATGAGCCAAAGAACCTACATGTACAACCCATGGACATGAACTAAGGCAGGGGGATGCTGGAGGGGGGGGTGCAGGGAGGAGGGAGGAAAGGGGAGAAAAAAATTGAGACAACTGTAATAGTATAATCAATAAAACATACTTAAAAAATAAAGGCAAATGAAACTGATAACTATTTTTTTTCCTGATAGCATTATCAGAAGTCTCTCAAAAATACACATAAAACAGTAACTGACAGCACACCACTGAGTCACAGTGTACTTCTACAGAACCTTACCATCAACTGCCACCAAGACGGCAGTCCGACCTTTTTTCTCATGTTCAGTCATGCAATCATCGACGTCATTATTAATGACGAGGCCATTTCTAATCATCCACTCCCGGTTACCAATGAGGACTTTGTACTGCTGAGCATTAACACCATCTGAAAGTACAGAAATAACATTTAGTGAGCTCACTGAATATATATTTATCACAACCCCATGAGTCACAGTCTTCCTTTCTAACCTTGCACACTCACTACACAGTATATTTGATAGAATGCAGCCCACAACACAGATTTCGCCATTTTCAAGAAACATACTCTGCTCTTCCATGCCTCTGGGCCTTTGCATATGCTGTTCCCTCCACCTGGAACATCCTTATCCCTCCTCCCAAAATACCAAACTCCATCATGTTCTGCAGGAGCCAGTTCAAAAGTTTCTGTCTTGGGGAAGCTTTCCTTTTGGCTTTTCCCTTTGACCTTTCAAAGCAACTGAATGAAATTAGAAATATTTATTGTGCATCAGCAGCTGAATGTGGTTGAATGAAACCATATCCCCACACTGATGTCCCAGTGTAAATGTGTGACCATTAAGCTCAAGTGGGCCCTTTCTGCTGTCTGGCAATTCTACGTTTCCCTAGTCCAGGGGTGTCCAGCCTTTTGGCATCTCTGGGCCACCCTGGAAGAAGAGTGGTCTCAAGACACACATTAAATACACAAACACTAATGAAAACTGATGAGCACAAAAAAGGTCTGTGCATAATTTTTGTGATATCCACCACCACAGATAAGCAAAAACGTCCTCACACAATAACCCTAATTATGCAGGAGCCCTTTCAATAATCTTTTAAAATCATCAAATAGGTCCCAAGTTTGTGATCACTAATATGAAAATGTATATATCCAAGTAATAAAATGTCATTGATTCTTTGTTTTTTAATTTTTTTAAAAGAGTTTATTGATTTTTAGAGAGGGGAAGGGAGGGAGAAAGAGAAGGAGAGAAATATCAATGTGTGGTTGCCTCTTGAGCACCCCCTACTGAGGACCTGGCCCACAACCCAGGCATATGCCCTGACCGGGAATTGAACTGGCAACCCTTTGCTTCGCAGGCCAGCACTCAACCACTGAGGCACACCAGCTAGGGCTGATTTTTAAAATATTTTTATTATAAAAGTAAAAGAAAAGAGGGCAACCTAACACTAGTCAGATGTTTGCCATTATATTTGAGAAATTAGTGCATCCATATCTACTTTGATAGAAGTAGCTGCAATTCTCAGTGAGTTCTCAAGGTGCTCATCAGATATATTGGTTCTAATTCTACTCTTAATATGTTTTGTCCTTGAAAATAGTTGCTCGCAAATGTAGGTGCTGCCAAATAGCGATGACATGAATAAGGCGTGATTATGGAGCAAGGGACATTTGTCTCTGGGAAGATAGGACCTATGAAAGTCCAGTAAAGAGACACGACTAAATGTTTCATTTAAGTTGAATGTCCATAATGTTCTAAATTGAAAACCCCATAATGTTTTAACTAAATTTACGATTTTGTGCTGTGCCACGTGCGGCCCGTGGCCCACAGCTTGGACACCCCTGCCCTAGTCCATTCATTCCCCATTCTGTCTAGATTCTTCTCCCATCCTCAGGCCAGAGGATGACTCTGCTTCCTACTTCAGAAAGAAAAGAAATCAGAAGAGAACTTCTACAAGCTCTCATTGCCACATCTCCTCAGCTACCTGTGCCTGCATACACATTAATCTTGCTTGCCTTCTATTATTAGAAACTGCCCCGCTCCTATTCAAGGCCAACCTCTCCACTTGTGCACCTGCTCCCCCTCCTTTGCCTATTCTAGAACATCTCTCTATTTACCCCTCTCTCTCCTACATAATCAAATTTTCTGTCTCTACTAAACATAGTCCTAGCTTAAAAAAAAAACAAAAACCCCTCTTGATCTCACCTCTCTAGCTACTGTCCCCTTTCTCTGCTTCTGTGCATATGGCAAAACTTCTCAAACATGTTGAGTCTATTGGCTAGACATCTCCAATTTATGCCTTCCCATTCTCTTGTGAATCCACTCCAAGAAGGCTTTTGTTTCTACTGCTTCAAAGAATTGTTCATACAGTAAACCAGTGACGTTTACTTTTTATTTTCACGTATTTATTTACCAGTGGCCTTTACTATAGTAAACCTAATGGCAAATTATCAGTCCTCATTTCAGTTGCCTCACTGGCAGCATTTTGCAGTTAATCACTCACTCCTTGTTGAAATACCTTCTTCCCTTGGCTTCTAGGACACCACATTCTTAGGAATCATCTCCTCACTCATCACTTCTCAGTCTTTTCTGATTCTTCCTCATCTCCGTGACCTCTTAACCCGTAGAGCTGCAGAGCTCAATCCTTACACCTCCCTTTCCCCTCTATGTGCTCTCACTTCTAGGCCATCTTATCCAGTCTCACGGCTTTAAATATTTGTGACAGCAGCGCTGTCCGATAGAACTTTCTTTGGTGATGGAAATGTTCTGTATCTGCTCCCTTCAACGCAGCAGGCGCTAACAACACGTGGCGACTGAGCACCGAAAACGGGGCTGGTATGGTTGAAGGGCTGAATTTTAAATCCAATTTAACTTCACTTAATTGAAATTTTAGAAGTCACTTGTCATCAGTGGCTGTCATGCTGGACAGCACAGACCCATACATAAGTGGATCTTCCAAATCCACATCTCCAACCCACTCAGTTTCCTTGAACTCTGGCCTTGTGCAGCCAATGGCCTGCCTGGTAGGCCCATCTATATAACACCTCCCCTGGAATATCTAACAGGCACCCAAACTTGACATGTGGAAAACTGAACTCCTGATCAGCTTTCCTCTACGGTGCCCCCCACCCCTGCTATGGTCTTCCCATTTTATTTAAAAGGTAACTCTACCCATCTACATTGCTTAGGCCACAGGCCTTGGCATAATTCTTGAGTCCCGTTCCACTTATCACCCATACCCAGTCTGTGAAAGAAAATCTGTCAGCCACCTTCAAGACACACCTAGGAACTGACCACTTCTCATGATCTGTACTGTTACCACACCCGTCCAAACAACCATTATCCTTCACCCGGACTATGGCGCGAACGTATCTCCCCACTTCTGCTCTCACCCTTCCCCTAATAGTGTATTTTTACCAGAGCAGCCGGAGTAACAATTTTAAAATGTGAAGTCATATTCCGACACTCCTACACTCCAAAGCCTCCAGTGGCTTGTATCTCAGGGCAAGAACACAAGTCCATTCAATGTCCTTACCCGATCTAGTCCTGCACCCCCCGCCTCTCTGCTCTTATCCCCGTCCCACGCGTTTCCTGTGCTCCAGCCACACTGTTCTCCTTGATGTTTTAATGTTAATTCACTCTCCTGGCTCCAGGCTTTTGCGCTTACCACTCCCCATCTGGGACACTAATCAGATACGCATGTAACTTTGTCCCTCACCCGCCTCAGATTTTTGCTGAAATACCACCTTCTCAGCATTACCCGGCTTTATCTTCCTCCACCGGTCCTGATATATATATATAAATTTCATAGCTCACTGCCTTGTGTTCTCCCCCCATGAATGTGAGTTCCAGGAGATAGGGACTGTGTGTATTCTGTTCACTGCTGATTCTTCATTGCCTTGAACAGTGCTTAATGAGTTGTCACGTGAACAAAATTTAAAAAATCACAGTGTAGTAGAATCAGACATGTAAATAAAGATTTTTCACACAGAGTGCCTAGTACAATAACAGACTGAGTACTGTTATGATTTAACAGAAGAGCAAGGAGTTCTACCTGTGTGAAGGTGTCACTGAATGAAGATGTGAGCTGAGTCCTAACAGGTGCATCAGGTAGATGCCATTGTGGCCAAGGACATCACCCAGAGAAAGTAGCAAATGAAAGGATCTAATAGGCATGAAGTGACATGATATAAGGAGGAGCCATAAGTAGTTTCATGTGGATGGAACACAGATAACATGGGAGGGGGAGGGGCAGGCAGTGGAAAAAGACAAAACGGGTGGTGCAGGGAAGCAAGAGACAAATCATGACGAACATATTGTGAACAAAGTCCAGAGAGACTGGACTCAGCCCTGCAGGAGACAGAGGGCCAGGAAAGCTGGGATCATTAACAGAATTCCTTGGATGAGGTCTGGCTGGTGTGGCTCAGTGGACTGAGTGCCAGCCTGCGAACCAAAGGGTCGCTGGTTCGATTCCCAGTCAGGGCACATGCCTGGGTTGCGGGCCAGGTCCCCAGTAGGTGGCGTGTGAGAGGCAACCACACTTTGATGTTTCTCTCCCTCTCTTTCTTCCTTCCTCTCTCTAAAAAATAAATGAAAATCTTTAAAAGAAAAAGAATTCCTTGGATGGGCCTTAGGATGTATGCAAACCTCCAAGACAGAAATTTTCAGAGGGGTGGGCATAACTATTATCACATTCGTTGAAAGGTTGATGATTTAAAATGGGTTATAAGCCACCACAATAAAATATATTAGAAAGTAATATCATCGATCAGATTTGCATATTAGCAAAATCACTCGAGCACATATGCGTGGGGAGGTGCTGGAATACTTAGGTGGGTTATGATGTTTTGGGGGAGATGGATACACCCACAAGAAACTCAAGAAACAGACCTTGGCTAGAGATATGGATTGCGGAGTGGGAGTGGAAGCCCACATGTGGCACAGTAACCAGTACGCATGCATTAGATTGGACAGAGAGAACATGTCAAATGAGAAAAAGACAAAGAACAAAACCCTGAGAGCAGGAGAAAAGAGGAATCAGAGGAGGATTAGAAAGAACAGCCAGGTAAGTGAGAGGGGAATCTAGAGAAAGCAGGGTCATGGAATAAAGAGAGGAAAGAGATTTAGGAAGGAAGAAATGGCCATCGCTGTCACATGCTTCAGCAGTATGCATGGGGCAGAATTCCGAGTGTGCAGTGAACAAATGAATTCAGAGAGCCTAGGCTACTGTTTCTAGAAGCTTGGACATAAAGGGGAAAATAGATAGGATGGAATGTAGATGGAAATACAGTGATTTTGATGGAAGATGTGTTTATATGTTTAAGAGAAGGAGAGTTGAGAAATAAAGAAGGGGACATAAAAGAGAGGGAGGTTCCTGCGGAATCAAGAGCGGGCGGGATCCTGAGCAACAATGAGGGGATTCATTAGACAAGATGGGGACTAAATCTTCCCCTGAAAAAGGAGTAAATGTGGGCCAAAAACATGGAAAGAGCAAGTGCCTGGGAGCCTTAATTTTCTATGTGAAAAATAAGTCAGATAATTTGCTTAGGAAACTAGGGGTAAGGGCCACAGGGTGGTGTGAGGGATATAAAAGGTTTAGAGGAGCTGCAGTGAGAAATAAAAGAGGGAACTGAAAGAAGATGGAAGACCAGCTAAGCTTAGACTTCATCACCCTATAGTGGGATCAAGGAACAGTCGGAAAATGTTTTCCAGGAACTTGAGCGAAGCGACCAGAGGCCTATGGTGAAATTGATGGGCAAGGATGAAACCGTTAAGGCCAAGCTGGGTGTCTTCCGTAACAGCTCAGGATTCTCAAGTTAGACATCGGTTAATCACTGTCCCATAATTGGCACTACAAAGAAAAGCAGCTTACTTGAGAGCTGGGCATCAATGATCATGGAAGATGAAGTTGATAACTGTTCATTACTTGTATCGAGCTGAAGCAGGGATGCATTTTTCACATTATTTTCCTCTATCTTCCAGTTATTCTTTTGTAGCAAGCCTTCGATATTGGTGACTTTACAGCTAATACCACAGCCTGGCACAACCTGGAAGTCTATGCAGGTACCCAAGGTTTCGGTGGCCAGCTCCTACCAAACAGAAACAGAAGAATTTCTCTGCTGTTCTAATAATCAATCTAAGGTCATCATTAGCAAGATCAAAGATTACTGGTTAGCTATAAATGTTTAGAATAAAATGATCACTCTGCGTTGGATTATTTGATAGCGCATTTTCATAAGTACGAAGGAACAGAGTGTTGAGCACAATGTTCAAAGTTACAGGTGAACCTCAGAATCCTCTGTTTTAATCCCACTCTCTCGAATGTGCACCAAGCTCAGGGAAAGAAAATATGGAAGGTTGATCAATATTTTCTGCCCTTTCCAGTAGAGAATTACAAGTGAAAGATTTCATTCTATTGTCACGGCAGATTTTCTGTTCAGTAGAGGGCAAAGGGAAACAAAGAACAGGACTTTATCACTAGAGTGCCTCTCTAGGACAATTCTGTGTCCTCGGTAAGCCAAGGAATTCTGGCTCTTTATAGCTTCATCCTCTCGGTTGTTCCATGAGGGTGTAAAGAAGCCCAGTCAGTAATAGTCAATGGGTAACAAAGGAAAAAAACAAACAAACAAAGAAATGGCAACACCCATGGTAGAAATTGCCACATTTCAGCTATAAAAATATGTGGATAACTTGCAAAGAGCTTGTACAAAGCAATGAGAAAGAGGCAATCAATCCTATGGGAAAACAGGCAAAGGATTCAAGAATTCAAGGATTCAAAGGTTACAGAAAAAGAAATTCAAATGGCTAATACACATATGAAAAGATGCTCGACCTTATTCATAATTAAGGAAATGAAAAGCAAACCATCAATGAGTTAACATTTTGTACTTATTACACTGGAAAAACTAAAGTGTTGGTAGGAATGTGAGGAAATGGGCAGTCATAACTTCTGGGGGAAGTATACAGCAGTACAACCTTCCGTGTGGGTGTTGGTAATCCCTGTCACATGGGCACTGGTAACATTCACCAAAATTTAACTGCATGTATTCTTTATCCCTCGAAGTAGCAATTGCATTAATAGGCATTTAAGAGAGATAAACTTGAAAAGCTGATAAGGATGCCAATTGCACATTGTAAGAGCCAAAACCCATTGTGCAATAGAATATAATATAGCCATTAGAAACAACAAGGTGGATCTGTATGTCCTGATATAGAAAAATCACTTAATAAAATTACAAAACAAGGTACCAAAGATTAATCATTGTGTGACCTTTGTATGTGAAGTCCCAAAAACAATAAATGCATATATTTTGTTATATGCATTGAGTGGTTAATAGACATACAC
>VMDR010011671.1:0-28044 GCA_007922815.1 Macrotus californicus | reverse complement strand
CTGCTAAGTGAAATAAGCCAGGTGGTGAGGGAGAAATACCACGTGATCTCACCTTTAACTGGAACATAATCAACAAAAGAAATCAGCAAACAAAATACAATCAGAGACATTGAAATTAAGAACAATCTAACAATGGCCAGAGGGGAAGGGGGAGGGAATAGTGGGGGGAAGGGTTTTCAGGAAACACTATAAAGGACACATGGACATAACCAAGGGGGAGGGTGGGAGCGGGGGAGGGGGTGGGATTGGCTGGGGTCGGGGGAGAGTGGTGGGGGGAAAATTCAAACTGTGATTGGACAACAATAAAGTAATTTTAAAAAATACATGAATAAAACTAATATTTTTAATTAAAAAAATATTAAAGGGTCTTCTTTAAGAAGTAGATCAAAATTGTGAACAATAAAAGGACAATATATACATCTCTATCAACAACTACATCTAAAAAACAAAACGAACAAGCAGAACAGAAATAGAATCATAGATATAGAGAATGTTCTGATGGTTGCCAGATGAGACAGGAGCTGGGTGGATGTGCCAAACAGGTGAAGGGACTAAGAAGTGCACATTGGTTGCTACAGAATAGTCATGGAGATGTAAAGTGCAGGTTAGGGAATAGAGCCAGATGGGTGTGAGATTTATCAGGATAATCACTTATTAAATTATGTAATACCTAATCACTGGGGTGTGCAACTGAAAGTAATACGATAGTGTATATCAACTTTAATTGAAAACAAAAAATGATTTTAAATTTTTAAAAAAATGTAAGTACCCAAAGCAAACTTTCTTCTACATTTTTGGCTTACTGAGCTAAAATCATCCTTTCCACATCCTTACCTTCATTTTATTCATTCACTTGTTTATTTATTCATTATACAGTTATTTTTGTGTGCCTACTCTGCATTGTCACCTCTGCAAGGGTTACGAAGTTGAATAATAACCTTGTATAGAAACTTAAAAGGTGACTATGGAATCCCAATAGGGACCCACAATTTCTAGAACAGAAGATCCTGGCCTTGCTGTCTTTGATTTGTAGTCTCCATCTCAAATTCCTGAATCTCACTCTGTTGGTTAGAATCCATCCATCTTGGGTGCCTAACTGAGGGAACCCTAAATAGCAGGGCTTGTGTAAATGGCTTACACAAGATAGAACTTAATTTCTCTTTCAGGTAAAACCCAGAGTTGGCCTTCTGGACTGAGACGTGGCTGCTGTGGAATCCAGGCTGCTCCCTTCCTCTGGCTTGGCCAACCTTACTTAATCACTTCACAATCTAAGACCTACTTCCTAGGGAGCAGAAAGAAGGGGAAGGAAAGAAGGCTTTCACACTTTCTGGAGGCTTCCTCTTAACCTTCCCGGGTAGAATTTAGTCTCGTGGCTGCACCGCACTACAAAACAGAATGGGCTTTTCCCCATCACGCTTCTGATCCAAAACAGAAAGTCTTTCCTGAATGGTAGGGTGATACTAACGATGTCCGCCACCCGCCACGCACTGCCTACGGCCCTGTCTACTCTAAGTGCAGAGCCTACAGATGCAAAGGTAAGAATCCATGCTGTCTGCTGATAGAAACAAAGCCGTTGTGTTTGAATGATATCAGTTACACGACCAACTTCCCTTCAATTGTGTACAGTGCAGAGTTCTAATTTCATCTTTTGCGTGCTTGCTTGTTACCGTAAAATAGGAATAAAATGGATGTCAGCAGACACCACCATTAAAACCTTTCTTATATATTAAGACAAAACACTTGCAGAGGCAATAAAACTAGAACACCTAAGTTTTTATTAAAAAACAAAGCATCAAATTGGTCATCTTGGCCATAGCGTTTCAAATTTCCAATTTGCAAAATCGTAGAATAAGACATAGAAAGAAAATGAGGAAATAAATTAACGTTGCCATGAGAACTCATATTTTTTAGACCATAATTCTTAAAGAGTTTCATGCATAAAAGGAAGAACCAGCAGAGCAGAAAACGCTGGCGTGTGTAATAGTCATGGTGACGAAGTCCATGGAGACCTCGATGTCAGCATCTGACAGTTAAAAAAAGGACCAGCTCAGCCTCACTTGCTGCTGATATTCGGCTGGGAATAATTAAACCACCGTCAGGTTTCCCGAGCAGAGGAGAGACATTTTCTCATGTGAAGTAAAGCGCTCCTCTAAGTTCTGCCCAAATTATAACCTAGACACATGGAGAAAACTTCTCTTTAAACCGGGATTCATTGAAGGTTTTAATGGTTTGTAGCCGACGTTTCATTTGCATTCACCCCTTTGGTTAATGTAGGATCCTGGTCCAAAGCAAATACCTGTCTGTCTGCAAGGGTTTCTGACAGTTCTTCCGTGCTCCTGGAAAACCTAGTTGCATTTTAAGAGGCTGCCATGGTGGTGTTTCTTCTTTTCAGGTTCTCTGGTGTTCTGCCCTCTCCTCTTCCACAGAATGCCACATCTGCAGGCCAGTGACTGGACAGCATGTCCATGTGTGCTGTGGCTCCCTGGGACACCCTGCCAGCTCTGCTGGTCACTCACAGGCTCTTCAGTCTTCCACCTCACTGACACAAATCATAGACCTCCAGCCGGCACTGCCTATAAAATTGATAGAAATGCTGATACGTGACTGAACCCCAACAGTGGAACCATCATATATGGGAGCTAGAATCTAGTGGCAGAGAGTCTTGTTTCCTAGCATTCTTTCTTCCAGTTTTCCGTAGTAATAAAATACATAATGTTTGTAGTACAAAATAAAGGCAATACTTTCTAGCTTTTCCTGCAGTTAAATGTAAGAGTACATGCCTAAGCTTTGGCCAAAGAGATAAAAGTGAAAATGGAAGAGAAGGGTCATAGCCTTCTTTTCTCCTTTCTTTTTTCTGTTGGGTGAGAATGTAGATGCAATGGCTGGAGCTCCAGCAGCAGTCTTAAGCCATGAGATGACCTGGAGAATGGAAACTATATATGTAAAAACAATCAAACAAACACAAAGAGTTTGGGTTCTTCTGACCCTATCTAGTAAAATCTAGCTCAGAAGTAATGTCTCCATACTTACAGACATAAGAGAAAAATAATCTTTCTTCTTGCTTAAGTCACTATTATGTGTTTCTCAGAGCCGAAGTTGACCCCGACTACGTGGTACAATTATAGAGCTAGCCATAATCAAATAGTGAGTAGTTGAATTGGTTTTTCATTTTCTGGGTTCTCTGTTATGATTCTTTTCCCCGAGCTTACTGTCCTCTGATGCCCTGTGTCTGCCTTGGCACTAATACCCTCCATAGAAGTACCCATGCTCTGCAATTTTCCTAATCACTCTTCTATCCAGACATACCAATCCTATATCCCACCCCCTTCGGGATATGGCAGGTAACTGGTGAAGTACTAGGATACTGAAATGCATACTAAGTTATTCATGGGAAATGATAAATGTTTTTATTCTAATAAAGCATTCTAACAGGACTTGGGGTGACTAGACCTTAGGAATGACTAACGTGGGTCTTCTAGCAGATAATTATGGCAGGTATTTTCAGGCAAGCAGATTTTTTGACACTTGATATAAAAATATAGTTCCGCAAACTGTCAGGCAGCTCCAAGTTTATGTACATAGCATGTCGGATTCAATTAGGATTTCCAGATACTTATCTCAACCTTCTCCTTAGATTGCTCACTTGTGTAAAACCACACTAGTGGTGTTCAAAATAAGACACGGCTAGGTGAGAAGATGCATGGAAGTTAACAGTTCGAAAACTTTTCAAGTTTTCAGAAATGGTATTCTTTTGATTTTTTTTTTACCATCAAAATTAGAAACAGTGTTTGAAAAAGACCCCCACGTCCGACACGGCAATGTGTATTGAAAAGTCTTTGGCTCCTCCCATTATCTCCATCGGCCAGCCCTCAACCATGCCAATAAATTGCATCCAATCTAAGTAAGAACTATGGGCACCGTATGGAAACACCACTTGCGGACAAATTCCTTGGCTCTTGTCGTCCCAACAGAACTGCCACCCCAATGCCCTGCAGTTTGAAAATTATGGGGCTACCACCAATTGACGCAATATTATGTTCTTTTTTGTTTCTTGAAACCATCAAAGCCAAGTCTACTAATTATTTATGAAATAGTAATGGTTTGTTGTTATTTCAATAGCTTTTATATTAATGGGCTTTTATCTAACTTTGTATAAGTCAGAGCTAGCTAACATGCAGGGAAATATATAGCGAGGAAATACAGGAGACCGCTTGAGTCATTGAATACTGCCTGAATAAACATCCACTCTTCCTTAGCTACCATTGGTATCACTTCCACTAGAAATACAGTAATTTGAGCCTGTGTTCTGGGCCCCAGAGGAACAGCTTATGACCGACATGTAATTGTAAACCATCTTCCTTGAAGATAGCAATGCCTTGAAATGCAAGGCTGGCCTTGGAAACGAGGGAGGCAAGTAACCTCATGGTAACCTCTTATCTTTCCTTTCAGAGCCTCTTATCTGACCATTCTCATCCTTCTCCCTCTCTCTATCACCCTACTGCTGTTTACAACAACAGTCCCGTGGCAGGAAATGAATTTTTAAAAAAATTATCAAAATATCCTGTTACCCATAATTTTTTTAAAAATCTCATTACTTTCCCTCTCTTCTTATTTTCTTTAAGAAATGTCCTGTTACTATCTAACTGTTGTCATTTTTTTTTTTAAAGCCCATACCCGCTAAACTCACCAAGTCAGAGATCAAAGACCAGGACACTGAGTTTGGAGACAGAAGCACATCTCTGGACTGATTAGCACTGTCCAAGGCATGCAGGGGAGCATCAGTCACCTGGTGACAAGACTGCCACAATCAACTGGTAGTCTTCTTGTGGGAGGAGCCAGAGGGGATGAAACCATTAGAAAGCAATGTCAATTGAAGATAATTAACAGGGATGTCATGCTAGAAGTCAGTCCTTGAAATACCAATGCGCGTGCCTAAAAGTACAGCTCAGGTGAGTAAGGAACTAGGTGGGTAGAGAGGTGTAAGAACTGGAAAGGTCCAGTTAGGGCCAGGTGAGGCTCACCAACTGCCGAGAGAGCTCTCAGAACTGCTGAGAGCAATTGTTTGGGCCAGAACTCGATCCCATTAAGGTCCTTGCAGAGTTTCAGTTTTGAGGCATTCACTACTAGTTAAAAGGAAACTGGCTCTTAATGGACTCTTAGAAATAAGAATGTTCCCTCTTATTTCTCCAGGAGTGGGAAAGCGGTCACTATGTTGGGATGGCCCTTTAATCTCTATACCATCTGGAAGAGTGCACAGGTTAAGAAAGAGCGAGAAACACTTACACTAAAGAGCAATTAGAGGGAAATAAGTGAAAATAAAATGAGGTTTTAATCTTACTCCTAACTCATATTATACATATATAATGTCTAATTTTTTTTTGTAAAATGAGCAGTAATTTAGATGCACTGCAGTCCATGTATAATTACTCATGAGTTCAACATAATTTGTCCCTTTGCAAATGTAATATTCTTGCTGTTAGAAGAAAAATTCAGTGTAAAGTAAAGAAGATTTTGTTTCTAATCCTAGGTTTAAATAAAGCTTCCTTTTAAACATAGTTTAAATGGTTGTGTTCATCAGTTCATGACTTTGTGTTAAATGAGATAGAAAATGTTCAGCACACTGGCTGACCACAGTGCTCAATAAACATTAATTTATTATTTTTAACAAAACTGTATAATTCAGGTATAGTCTGCAGTAATACGGATTTATTGAGCATTCCAAATTTTTCATGAACTCAGCACATATTTTTCCATTTAGATGGATTTAAAAGGCACAGTGGGAAAATACTCAGTTTTTTAATTTTACTGGACCCTCCCTAAAACTCTTATCTCAAGTTTCTGTATTAGAACTAATTCTCCTCGATGTACTTTAATAGCCATATTATCTCAGTCAAGATCTTGATTCGCAACTTATCATTATCTCACCAGTCAAACGGTTCTTCATTGATGGACAAAGCCATTCTGCTTCTCCAAAGTGAGGATGTTGCAGTGCTTATGTGGTGGGTATCTGTGTGTCATTCATTTTTAAAGAAATTGCTGCCAGCCTCGTTGATCTCTGTAATGGTTTTAACAGCTGCTGTCTTTCCGACTTTCTTTAGTGAGTGGTTAGCGTCTTCGGCTATATGCAGGAAATCTCTGGCCCTCACTATAAATTAAATGTAGGTAAACCAAATTATATCACATGCAATAGAGCTTTCAAACAAATCTTCAAGTTGCTCCTTTGCAAAGTGAAGGATTCTTTCACAAAGTCAATAATCACTTCCTAATGCCTGGGTTTTGCAAATCTGGAATCTAATCTCTCAGATTTGCTTAAAACGGGTAACCCTTCTTTATTTGAGGGTTGGTCTTTTGGCTTAATTTTAACTGAAAGAATAAAAGAATGAAGTCCAGATTGCCCCAATCACATTTTGGTTTGGACAAGGTGGACAACTAAATGTGTACAGAGCAATGTGGGGACTGTGCTCCACATCCACAAGTTCAAGATCCTAGCAGAGCTGAAGTTAGAATACCATATATTTTCTTTTTAAATTTACCAGGCTCTTTGCAAGATGACATCCTACACAAACAAACAAAAACCCGATATTCCACAACCGATTCTATACATGAAGTAGCAGCAGAAGAGGATGACGCCAGCACAGAGAGACGCGTAGGCTGAGCAAGGAAATGCCTAAGCTGCTGGAGTGAAACAAAACCACGGAGGTGGAAAGGGACCAACTGAGCTGGAGAAGTATGTTTTTGCAACCTGGAGAACACAAAACTAAAAATAAGACCTCCTTCCTATGAAGAAAGTGTCCTTTACGTTTTTCCTTTGTGCCTCTCACTCACATGCTCCTGTCTGGCGTGGCTGCCATCCAATCCTCCAGGGAGGAAAGGAATCTTGCTTTGACCCTGCCAGACCTCCCGAGCCAGTGCAGCCCTTTGTTTCAGAGCGCTTTCACCTTCACAAAATGCTGAGGCAGTTTTTACAAATCAGAGGAAATCTGACGGTGGGAGTGGGGGCAGGTTTGCAGAAAAAAAAAAATTCCCTTCCTGCAAGCAAGACAGGATACATTTCAAGTCACGTCCCCTGTGATAAAGACTGATGTGCTGGCGGTCCAGAACTTACGTGCTTTAAGGGCTCCTTTCAGGGACTCTATGCCCAGCAATATTAGAGGTGCTTTAAGGGCTCCTTTCAGGGACTCTATGCCCAGCAATATTAGAGTTGGAGGGAAGAAATCTATCCCACCTGTGTGCTCTGCCCCTCTAGCTATCTAAATTTTTCTCCAGAATTTTAGCTGAATGTTCTTCAAGGTGATGCATTTTCAAAGGGAAACCTCCATTCTGACCTGTCCACGTAGTCAACATCTTTGAGCTTCCTTTTAAGGTTCTCTAAATCCTCAGTGTGCCTTTCTGCTTGACACTGAGCACGAGGGCATTTCAGGGGCTCAATCAAAGATAATAGAAGGGCCCTGAGCTTTTAAAGTTTAAAAGAATGCTGTTTTCAAAAGTTGTGAACAAGAGTACTATTATAAGCATTTAATTATTTTTGAATATATTAAAAACTCCTCCATCCCTAGAATGTAATAATTAAAAATGGTCTCATAATGAAATTTAAATGAATTTCATTCCATGAAAATGAGACTTTAAAGTCATCCAGGCAAACAATGGCATCTTTCCCCTCGTTGGCCCCTCAGAACTGCTGTCCCGTGAAGACACAGAGGACTGTTGCTCCCGTCACGCAAGACGTAACGTTAACACGACTTTCATCATAGTTTGAAGACCCTAGTTATGTGACATTCCAGGGCAAGTCCTGCTACTTCGAGAATATTGGAAATCCCCACTGCAAAAAAAAAAAAAAGCCCTAGATAAAGATTAGTATATACTTCTACACCTTAATCAAAGAGTAGACAGATGGCATGAAGGATTTTTGGAGGTGGAAGCATCAATAACCAATTATATAAATATATTTGTTCTTTGCCAATTGCCAAGAATTTAAGGCCTTGGATCTTGGGATGCTAGATTGAGGTTTGAAGACAAAAAAGTAAATAAACATTTATATACATTCAACTTTGACTATTTAAATGTTAATTATACAATTTGTGGACCTTTTATTTTTCTTCCTGACAATACCTGGACCTCGGGCAATTGTTCCTTATGATCTTCTCAAAATGCTGGGTTGTGCAAGACAGAAGAAATGAAAGTCATATTCAGGTTACTAGTCTAGCTGAGCTAGAAATATTAAATGGAAATATATGTATGTTGTGGCATGGCCTTCTGATGGCACAATATGCAGCCATTCACCATGACATTTACAAAGAGCTGTGATGCTGTCAAAGTGTTTATGATCATGGGGAAAAAAAGACAAGCTTCCAAATTGTACATAAAATATGAGTCCAAATATTTAGAAGAAATGCAGAACACAAGACTAATGGGAGGGGTTAGGGCTTGGGGTTATGGGTGAACTCTTTCTGGTTTTACGTCTTTTTCCCTTTTTCTAATGAGGATGTGTTACTTTTGTGTTTGCGATTTTGAAAACAAAGTTTTAAAAAAGACAAATTCATTTCTATGCCTCTTCTGGCTGCAATAATTCTCAATTAATCCTCTGGTTATTTTTGCAAAGGCTAGAGTTAAAGAAGCCCCTTAAGTATTTGGTATAAACAGAGAGTCCAAATGACCACTGTCGTCCTGACCCAGCTTCACAGAGAGTATGGGCCAGAGGCTAACTCAGGCGGGACCAGTCAGTCCACAAGCAGTGCATGGCACAGTGTGTGCATCTCTTAAATGGCTCTCACGATTATCAAGGCTTACTTTTGAATGGGCAAACAGAAGGTACTTTTTTATTCCCCCGTCTTAGACTCAAAGATAGCTTAGAGTCCAGTGAACAACAAAGGAAATGGGCAGAAAATAGAGGAAAGTCCCAAAAGAGAGACTTGGTGTTTATTTCACTGGAAGCTGAGCATCCGAAGAGACCTCTTTGGGGGGGTCAGAGAAGCTTAGCTGAGAGCTCTGCCAAAGCTGGGACCAGAATCCAGGGCCTGGCAGAAGCCCTGCTCTGGCACTCAGGAGGAGTGCTTTGGCCCTGTGGACACAGACGACTGAGGAGTGAAGGCAGAAATCAGGATGATGGTAGACAAAGACAGTCCCGGACGCGTGAGGCTGGACACAGCTCCATGTCATGGGAGCTGAGTCACCTGAACCAAACCAGACTCTATTTTATTCTGTTTCATGACATCTAACCACCTGCCCGTGGACGGACTGCACCCTTGTCAATTACCATCTGGAGGAAAACCGTTTCTGTCACCACACTAGCAAAGACTGGCCTGCATGTGTATTGCTGGCATGATGATGATGACCAACTAGAGGGAAAAGTGTAGTGAGGATGATGGATTTTTGGCCAAGGGCAGGAGGAAGAATCTCAAGCTCTTCGGGAGACAGAAGCAAGGACACAGAGGGCAGTGCCATTGCAGCATGCTCCTGGTCACGGCCGCCACAGGCAGCCACGCTAATTAAACTAGCATTCCTTATCACCACTGCTGTAGTTCCTCAGAACATTTCGACATGTGAGTTTGTCCCTGGAATATTATTACTGTCTTTCTGGCAATCCTCTCCCTTATATGACCAACTGTTGTGATCATCATAGGGGGCAATTTGTCTGGTCCTGTTGGCTCAACACTAAAGCATTTCCAGACTCAACCCCATATCCATGTCTGCCCTCTCCCACCCAGATGGCCCAAGCCATTTTTTCATCTAGTTTATGGTAAAAATCTCCAGATGTAGCTCCCTGGTTCTCTTCAGGTCCCTACCACAAGGCCCCATTCTCCGTATCATCACAGCCAGAGGAGTTTATATAAAACTTAGGTGAAATGTTAGCACTGTTCCGCTTAAATTCTCCATGTTCCCCCTGCATTAACAGCAAGCCACACTCTGTGCTGGGCTTCCCAAAATCTGCACAAACTACTTCTGTCTGGCTTCTCTGATTTCCTTCTCTGTCAGCTCTCCAAGCTCAAGCTCCATCAATCTTTTCCTTGTCTCTTCAACTCACCGAGTCTGTCTCTGTCTCAGGGTCTTGGTACTTGCTAGGCCCTCTGCTCGGACAACTCTTACCCCTACTTGTTTGTTTGTTTTTTTGTATTTTTTTTTCCATTTGATTTCATCACAAGTATTTTTTAAAAACTGTAAGTTTTCAAGTACATTGTATAGAATGATTAACATTTTGCTAGGCAAATTGACCCCAGTGCTTTGGAAACACGTCAAAATCTGCAAGACTGCATGGTGACGCTGGAGGCATCAGGGATCTTGCCTAGGAAAGAACACAGCTGTCTGTCTCTTCCCACAATAGGCCTCTATGGTGACATCTCCTTAGTGACTTTACCAAAGTCCAAATTCTGGGCTTCACTTATCCTTCTGCTCTTTATGTGTTTTTTATTCTTGCCATTAGGACACAGCACAAATGTTCTTTCTTAGAGAGGACTTCTCAACTGAGTTAGCCTCCCTTACGGTCACTTTGTCCTATCTCCCTGTGTTGGTTTATTTGTTGTACTTAATGCAATCTGAAGTGGCCTCACTTATTGTAGTTATTGTATTAGCTTTTATGGGTTGCCATAATTAAGTACCACAGACTAGGTAGCTTAAACAGAAATTATTTTTGGCAGTTTCCTGAAATGTAATAGACATACAGCACTATATAAGTGTAAGGTGTACAGCATAATAATTTGACTTACTTATATCATCAAAAGCAATACATTTTTTTCACAGTTCTGGAAGCTGGAGGCCCAAGTTTGAGGTATGGACAGGTTTGGTTTCTTCCGAGGCCTGTCTCCTTGCCTTGCAGTTGGCTGCCTCCTCAGGTGGCCTTCTGACTATGCACACATCCCGACCGTCTCTCTGCATGTCCCAACTTCTTCTTAGAAGGTCACCAGTCAGAGTGCTCACCTGTTCATTTTCTGGCTGCCCATACTAGAGTTTCATTATCACAAGAGCAGGAATTTGTCTTTTGCTCAAAGCCCTGATGCTACCAACATGTCATTTCATGGGAAGTGCTAAGTATTTGCACTAAAGCAAAAAACAGTCAGTGATTTTGCATAATTTTTGTTACCTTTTCCCAATGTACTACATTTTTCTGGAAGATTTTTATCTACTAAGCTGCATTTATTAGTAAATTTTTATCAATAGATTCTCCCATAAGTTAATTGATATCATCACCTTGAGACCAAATCCAAGAAATCTGACATTTGAGTCCTCTGAGCAGCCTCATCAGTCATAGATATACAATTTCTATCACTCTTTTTAAAGCATTGAAAGTATCTCAAGGATTCCTTCTTCCTCTCTGCCCCATCACCATCTTTTCAGATCTCTGGCATGAAGAGACCCAAGCTGGAAGCCTGCTGGATTAACCTTTAAGGATTTTGCCACTCCAAGCTTTTCTGATTCTATGACGCACCAGAAAATGTTGGCTGATCAAAACCTCAAAATGTCACCCTTCACCCAGGACCATGTTTCTCTTTACTTGTCTGTGTGGGTCAAATGAATTGCAGACCCACTGCCAGTCAGGTGAGTTAAGCTAAAAGCAAAGGCTGAAATAGACCCTCAGCGTTAGCTAGAAAATCCATGGTGAATCGTCCATAAGGGATGATCCATTCCAAATGGTAGACCTCTATCCTTAGTATGAAAGCTTTGTCATGTCCTGCAGTCAGCAAAAAAGTTTTTATAAGAATGAAAACAAACATACCCATGATGCTTTCAGTAAAGGGTGAACAGGGAGCCAGGTCAAAGACAAGCCAACCCACTAAAGCATGTGGCACACCGCACAGCTGTTCTGAGCACCACAGTGCACCCTTGACAAGGAAGGTCCCCATGGTTGGTAGTTAAGAATTTTAATTTCACACTTTGCTTCGTAAGAATCATTGCTGATTCAGTTTCTTTGTAAACTGGAGACTTCACACATTTGATTTACCGCGAGAACTGGGACAAAATAGACATGCCCATGTGAAAAGAATACACACAATCTCAAGTCTAATTGGAGTTTAAATGCAGTATTTGGAAGAAAAAATACACCTCCAATAACAACAAAACCTCCCCCAAATAGTTTTATAACTATTATTTGGTCTATTCCAGAGGAGTCACCTAATTTAGAATAAATTGGTCTATGAATTTAGTGACTGCACAGTATAATCTCCAAAGAGCCTCCAGGTGAGGGGGGTGGGGGAAGCGGGGAGCATCTTCAAGCTTCCAGCACAATCAGCCTTCACTTTATTCACTGTGCCTCCTGAAAGAAGATTTGAATTTGAAATTTGACAAGCACATTATTAGGGCCCTTTAAAAAAAAAAATGAGCTTTGGGCCACGTGATTCTATCCTAAGAGGATAGAACTTGTATGAAAAAGATAAAAAAATCACAAGACCTGCTGAGGCCACCAAACATTCCATAGCCCCAGAACATGTGCTTTAGCTCGTCATTGTTTTATATTAATAATGTTAATGGTGGGAGTTGCTTTTAAATACATGGTAAAATTTGGTTTTGATTTCTTTTACCATTTCATCATGCAGAGCTACCTGTAATCATATGTGCACAGAAAGTAGGGACACCCATGCAGGAATAAGGCAAATCCAAAAGTGAATTTGATGGATAAAGCATATCTTTAAAAGAAAGTAAACTCAAAGTCCAGCATTTCATTAAGCCACTAACTTATTTCTGGGTCTCTAAAGTTACTTGCTTGTTTTTGCAAGAAAAGTGTATACGCCTGAGTTAAGAAGAGTGAAGCTTATGTTCTTCTAAATTCTTACATCAACTCTGTATTAGTGAGTTGGTGCAAACTGTCACCTGCTACCTTTTCTAATTGTTCCTTCCTCAGAATTAAACCAACCTGGGTATGAAACCCAGTGACTTTGAGAGAGTGATCTAACTTATGAGCTGTTTCTTTCCTCCGTAAAGAAAAGGGGGTGGGGGCATAGTGATATGACTTCATGGAATTGTCTTCAAGATTTCATAAAGTAAAGGATATAAAGCCCCAGATGACTCCTGAAACATGGAGGTCAGCTGGGGGAGGGCAATGCCATCCAGCAGCCCTTCTGCTGAACGGCCTTCTTTTCTATTTCCCTTTTGTCTTTTTCTTCTCTTGCCTTCACCTTCTACTTTCTTAAAACAAGCAGATATGTGGCAGAGTCCAGAAAGACTTAGGAGGGATAGTCCATATTCTTTGCCCTTTCTACTACCTGATTGTACCACATGCAGTCTGAAAACTTACAAGTGAAAGGGATTCACAAACTCATTCATGCCCATGGAGTTGTAATTGCTGTCATTCTCCCTGGGCAAGTGGACTAAACAGTCCAGAAATAATTGACAAATTCCAGAGTTGAAAGCTAGGAGGACATGGAGAGGGTCAAGGACACTTGCCCTGGGCTCCTCTTCAGAAAGAAACAGAAACCCTTCAGGGAGTCTCTCTACCATCCTCTATCTTTGCCCAGGGCATGGCATCAATGTTCTCAGTCCTGTTTTTCCATTCACTTACTCTGTCAGACACCACATCTGGGTGCACTGCCTCTGTCTCTTCCGTTTCTCTTCCGTTTATGCTTGACTCATACACTATGCAGCACATCAAAGTATTTGGGATGAAGTGTGCACTGAGTGCCCTAATGTTTAGGGAAAAGATGACTTTGCTGAAAAGATCATGAATAATGGAAATCACTGGGATTCACTATTCAAATCTTCACACTACCATCCTGTAGGTTGAGAACATCAAGTGCATTTTTGTTCAAATTGCTGTAGTGTCTTGAAGTACTTGAAGAATAAAGCATTTGGGAAAAATCTCTTGTCTTAGATTTTCTTTGAGTAGGAAGTAACCTTTTTTCACCTTTGAAGCTGGTTTAGAACCCACGTGTGCTTTCATTTTCACACTCATTCTGGGTGTTTATGATTGCAGTTCTGTTTAAAGATGGATAGCAGGATGAAAATTCCACTAAATAAAATTGTGAAATGTGCTCTGGGGCTTTACCAGATGTAATGAGATTATTGTGCTTTCTCTTCCACAGGATCTTGATCTCACTGAAGTATGTATATTCCCACATTAATGTCACTTGGGCATAAGATCAGTGATGGGGAAGTGACAGAGGAAAAAAGAACAGTAGGAAACATATAGGTAAATGTTTCATAAAATTCTAGCCACAAATACAAAAGAGAAAATTCCTCCCTACATCCTTATAGAATCTAGAAATCATCAGAACTTCCCATACCCAGGAGCCAGGGGCATCTTTGTTTACAAGTCAGAAACACAAAACTCTCCACTGACTATTTTCCTGGCTTACCTAAGGCAATCAGAGGAATCTTGTGAAGCAATATTTTCCCAACAGAGAGATGCTAGGAGAGCCCTAAAAGATGCAGAGCCCAACTCTGGGGACTTCGAAGTTTCTTCGGTTTAACAATCAACTCAGCATTTATTGAGCAACTACTATGTGCTGGAATCTGATGACATGCCATGTTAGGTTAGGATTTTAGATGTTTATGTATAATACTTTCTTTAAGTGAGAAAAACCTGGAGGCTTATTCCCCTTAGCTCTTCACTTGGCTGGCTCTATCTTTTCACTCAGGTCTTAGCTCAAATGCCTTCTTTTCCAAGACTTCTCTGACCATTCACTCTAGAGCTGTCTCCAACCTCTTTCCCCTTCACTCTTTATTTTATTACTCCATTTTAGTTTTATTTTCGTTAAAGATTTACTATGATGTAAAAATGATCTTGTGTATTTATTTCTTTACTTGTTGAGTTTATTGGCCATCTTCCCAACTCAAACACCCAAGCTGCATGAGAGCTGGGCCTCTCTTGTCTTATCTGTATACTCATCAGGTGCCTGACACACAGTGGGCAAGTGGAGACAACAGCAGAGTACACACCTACCAAGGCGGTATCATTCAAGGGATGCTGCATGGCCATGACTGTCCCCAGTGTCTTCCCCTGGTCCTTCTGAGCCTGACACTATGCTGGAGGTTTGAGCAGGGTCCTGGACTACTTCACAGAAGGCACTGAGTTTCTGAGGATGAGTAGCACTAGCCAGGTGATGACTCAGGAAAAAGATACACCAGGTAGAAGGAAAAGCTCATGCAAAATCACGGATGCCAGAAAGAACTCATCAAATTCTCAGATTTGCAAGTTTTTTGGTGTAACTGAAGCAGGCACGTAAGGGTGAAAACTGCTAAAAAAAAAATAAGCTAGGGAAATTAGAGGCAAGCTGAAGTATTTGAAGTGTAACTGAGAGATTTTTTTAAACAAGGAGACAAAAAAATCCATTGGTGAGGACCAATCAGTGGTTTCTGAGTGAATGAAACCCAGGTCCAAGTCCCTGTTCCACTACTTAAAAGCTATGTGCCCCACTGCCTATGCCATCTCTAAAACAGGCATAATAATAAAACCCACCTCACACATTTGCTGTGAAAGTTATTGTGCCCTGTGCTAGACACATGAAAGTATGCAATCACTTTTAAGTTTGATGATATCAGGGACAATGTGATTGATTTACACATTTTAGATAGAGCTTTCTGGAATCAGTGCAAAACAGATGTGATGAGCTTTCAGGTTTTATGATCTGAAAAACATGTTTAAACTTTATTGAAGTACTGTTGATGCATAATAAACTGTATATTTTAAGTATACAGTTTGATTAAAAAAACACTTTTAAGAATATTTGGAGACCAACAGAGAGTGCTAATTTGTAAAAAAACACTAATGATGATGATGACCTACTATTAACCATTTCCAAAGCAATTATTTTAATACCATAAAAGTAGGAAGAACATTCTCTCCAAACAAGGGTGTCATTTAAATTGGAAAAACATTACTTTATGAAAACTCAACACATTATTTTCAACATTTTTTTCCCCACAGATCTCTGAGAATTCCATCATGTACTGGTGTACTGGAACCTCTGATATTTGGATTTTATTAGTGGGTATCAGCCCGGATGTGGGGGGGCCATCTAGGTGGCAATTGGTTCCAGGAAGAACTTGTGAAGAGATGAACTAAGGTTGTGGGAATGGAGTCAGAAATGTGGGTGATGACTTAAGAAATACTAAGAGGGTAAAATCAGTAGCACTTGAATGTTGAGAATAAGAGATGGGAGAAAGTGAAGGGTAGACCATGGAAAGAAGGAGGGACAACACAGGACGGGGAGGAGGTTTGGCAGATAAGCAGGTGATGCTTTGGTTTGTAATGTGCTAACTGTGAAGTTGCTGTGGGACATCCCAGGAGAGAGGTCTAATAGGACAGTTGGGATGGATGGATCTGGAGCTCAGGGAAGCAGTCTATACTTGAGAAACGAAATTGGACATCATCAGTTCATCAGGGAGTTTGAAGCCACTGGAGTAGAGGGTATGCAGAGTGGAGAGAAGTGGGGTGGGGAGGGGTCAGGAGGAGGGAGGATGGGAAGAGGAGTTTTGGCATTTTTTTTACCTCCTCTTTCATCCCAGGGAATTTTAATGAGCAGTCAGGGCAGAAAAGCACTGTTGGAGGGAACTATGGTAGGAACATCTCATGTTTGTAGAGGAATTGAGGGTTTACAAAGTTCTTTTGCATATAATTTTTTTTATTGAATGTTTGCAATTATTCTCTGAGGTGAGAAGTATACCCAGGTAAGGAAACAGGCTAAAATCAACAATTAAAAATCAGATGTAGTGTAAAAACTAGTGGAAAAGATGGAAAAGGAGCAAAGGAGTAGTTGGAAAACCTGGAAAGGGTGATATTGTGGAAACTGTGTCATTTATTAAAGTATAATGATAGTGAGCATTTTTGGAGTGACATATCTATTAGGCATTATGCTAGGTGTTTTACAACTATTTCACTGGGCCCTGACAACAACTCAATGAAGAAGTTAATATTATTAACCATATTTTACAGATAAGATGCCCCCAATTTACACAGACTAAGTAAACTTGCTCACAGTGCTATGAGTGGTAGAGTTGAAATCCAGTCCCATGAGGTCTGACTCTAGATCCACTCAAGAACAAGAGTGGCCAGTAGTGCCAAGGACTCAGAGAACTGGTCAAGGATGACCAGTCTGTGGCATTTGACAGTTGCAGATCTTAGCTTGAGAGTTTGAGTGAAGTGTGAGAGAAAAGGTGGATAAGACTTCCTTCTCCATTTATTCATGTGTGGTCTGGATAATTGTGCATCACACAACTCCAGAAGGCACCATTTGCCTCGATTGTGACAGGAGTCTCTCCTGGAGTTGTGAGGTGTACGACCAGCCCAGCCCCATGTGACAGCTCTGAGTAAGGGTTAAATGGTGTCTATGGGACATGCTCCCATGGACTTGAAAGAAGCTGATGTTAAGGGGGGAACTGGAGGTGGTAAGAGTTAGAGAAGAGCACTGAGAAATGAGACAGACTGTCTTTGTTTGTTTTATAATATGGGAACAAATTATTTGAGCATATTTCTGTGGTAAGGAAAAGTTTGTGTGGCGTAGTCCCAGCTTCCCTGGAGAATTATTTATAGTGCCCCTTTTTCTTTGACTTTTCCTGGCTAGAACATCATATTACAGGGTCACCCTAAGTAGAAGAACTGTGGGACAAGGAGAGGCAGAAAACGTAAGATAGAGGAGGGTTGTTCATTGGGACAAGTTTCTGGAGACAGAAAGAGTGGTTTGGGCAGGTAGAGGGCTATCATGGAAGGAGGGGCATAGGGCTTCCCCTGAGGCAGGAGGCCAATGAGGTGAGAGTAAATGTGGATGCTAATGAGTTAGGAATTGGGGACAAATTTGTGAAATTTCTTACTTGACTCCTTTTCTCTGTAAAGTAAGAGGCCATAAGGCGACAGTTCGGGCTCAAATTCCATGTTCGATTTGTTTTATTCTGTTAGCCATGAGGCTAACAACCTTTTCACAAATTTTACCACCTTTCCATAAATGTGGTTCCATCGGTCTCTGTAACAAAAGGCAGACAGTGTGGAGCGATGTGAGCTCAGCACAAACGAATCGCTGAAAACACATGCCCAGAGAGATGGCGGCTTACCCCTGTCACTATCCCACTGGAAATGTTAGCAAGCAGGAAAATGGAGTGAGACAAATCTATACCATATTTTAATATCATATTCTAAAGGTATGCACTTTTCTACCTTTTGATTCTTTTTTTATTTTTGTGGGTGAGAAAACTGAGTAAGTCATCCAGATTTACTCATCTAGTAAATGGTAGAGCAGGATTTACATCCAGGATTCACATTCACAACCAATATGTTATTTCTCTCTCTCTCTCATCTGTTGTTTTGAGTTTACTTCAGGCCTTCCCTTTAAGTCAAAGTTTGTCATTGAGATAAATTAACCATGCCTTAGTCTTCCCAAAAGGATGATGTGGCAATCTGATATGATGGCTCCTGATGCAATAGACTAGACACCCAGACAAACAGAGCAATCTGTTCTCTTAATGCTGCTACCCCTGTAAGACAGTTAGGTAGGCTCCCCTGTCAAGTCTCTCATGGACACGCGGGAAGAGGCACCTACTAACTGGATACTCACTGTAGGAAACACCGTCATGAAATTCAGCCACATGGGCAGTTGCTCAATAAGGCCTCACTCAAGACCTGAATCAGCATTGACAGAGGCCATTCTCCGACTGTGGTGATTTCCCTGTCAGTGTATCACCCTGAAAGGCATCAGGAGCAAACACAGGGCTTTGGAGAAACCTCTCCTTGATTCTTTATTCTGCTCTCTTAAATGTTCATATATTGCACAACATGTTTATTGAGAAACAGTGAAGCTATCTCCTTTGGTGAATAGAAAAGTTCAGTTTGAACAGTGTGAAATAATGATGAATCAATCAATCAAAACAGTAGTGTCAAAATGACTATAGTAAAGGTTATGAGATTGAGGAAACAGAATTTACAGTTCATGCCAAAATTAGTGTTAAAAAGAGTTCTCTTGTCTCCACTGATGGGAATATAATGCTTATATAGGATTTTTTATTTAATTGGGTTGAATTTGAACTTTTGGCATTCAAAAATTTTTTTTCATTGACTAACCTTATGATTTAGGGCTGATTTCTATAATAATGAAAATCAACAATACTGATTGTGTTTTAGGATATCAGTTTGATAATACATTTTAGACTTATTTGGGATATTTGTCATTTCTTAAGACAAAATTATGTAATGATTCAACAATTACATAAAGCCACCAGGATCCATTCTTTTTGTTTCTTTAATACCTTCAAGGAAACACATTCTCATGTTCATCTGAAAATTACAGAGAGAACATGGCTGTTTCTCAAGAAGTTTCTATTTCCTCATTTGTTCAAAAAGATGGAGATGATGTCATGTGTAAAAATTCTGCCAGTTTGAACATTGGCTGATTCAACAGAATGGGAAAAAGTGGGGTCAGGTCACAAAGGAAGGCATTGTGGGATGTCAGCAAGAGACAAAAAAACACAAGTGTTAATTTTATGGTGGTCTATGAATTTAGACTGCACAACATCCATGTTTGAATGTTTGCAAAAAAAGTTGCTTAAAACTTTTACCATTAAAAAGACAACTCTTGTGTTTTCAGAAGTGAACTCCAGCTCTTACATAAAAATTGTCTTCCTTTCTGCTGGCATATACTTTGTCATGGGAGAACAATTGAGCTAAGCCTTGAATATCATTTCTGTGTTCATGAGACATAGCTCTAGGTCTGAATGTAATATTAAAGGGTAATCCCTGACTTTACAGAATCACGGAACTGGGAAAAGAATTTGAAAGGGCTCAGTGCAGTTGTTGACAATGTTTCTTGGGTGTTATTGATTCACTATGCCAAGCTCTGGGGATACAACGACCCTTAAAACTCTGGGGTCAGGACAGTGAATCTAGATAACAGACTCCCAAATGAGATTCTGAGAACAGGCTCCCAAATGAGTCTTCCAAGGGAATAGGCAGGAGAATGAGGAAGGGCTTCTTCTGTCCTTGCCAGAATCTCGGGCCAGAATCTCAGGCCCATGCCCCACAGGAGCCAGGATGCACCCACCCTAGGTGGGGGCTGCCCCAGCTGAGGGCCAGGCAGGCCTCCCTGGTTTAGTCCCACTGGCCTGGACCTTACTGTGCTGAATGCACTGTTTCTGCTGGCTCAGGGTCAACTGTTCAAAAATGTTTATTTCTTATGCACAGAAGAAGCCTCAATCTTATAAAAACTACCAAAATGCACAATGAGCAACTACAAAGTAGAGGTTTTTTAACCTAATAAATGAGTATGCACAGGCAGGGACAGCTCTGGAATTTCTAAATACGAGGAGTTTCCTATCTGGTTGAAGTGTGATGTACATGCCAGTATGTTTTGTGATGTGAGTGTGTTGTTGAAGCTGTGCTTGCGTGGCAAACAGTGTTTTTTACTTGGATTGTATCTTTACACGGGAGAGTTGGTGAGGTTATTGGGGAGGGACTCAGACCTCCCCCAGTCATCAACGTAAACCACTACTGTTTCAAGTGTGTATGTGCATATTATAAACATATAGATAGAGCTATAGACACAGGGAAGGGCTGGGGTGGGGGTGGGATGGTAAGTTGGTATTCTCACTTGTAGGTAGCATTCTGAGCAGGGAAACCCTTTTGGAAAATAACTTGGCTATGCCATTAAGAGCCACAGAAATGCTTTGATTTTGACTCAGTGACAACAGTTTCTGGACTCTGGCCTAAGCAGCTAATTTAAAGTGCAGACAGATTTATACGTACAAGGAGTGAATAATTGCAAACAATCCTCATGGCCTCCAAAGGGAAAATAGTTGCATGAATTGTAGGACACTGAAGCAGTGGAATGGCATGCAGCCTTTAAAAATGAGTAGAAGATTAGGTAGCCATTTGTAAATGTGCACATTCTTTAATGTTTAAAAATGAGTTTTGATTTAGTATTTCAAAGAAAAACTCAGTATACCATAAATACGTGATTTCATGTACACCAAAAAACCTGGAAGAAAATATACAAAAAAGCCGGAATAGTTTTTCTAGTTTCCAGAATTTCTGTATTATCAATATTACTTTTTACTTTAAAAATAAAAGAGAAAATGCATGCTGGGTTGAATATATTATGCAGCAGAGTGACTAAAAGTCCTTCTTGTTTTTGTAGAAGTTTGTTGGTAGGAGACAAGCTCTGTACTAGGAGTCAGCCTGCTCTCCTGTTAAATTGATGGCTTCCTGATCTGTAAAATGAATAGTTGGGGTTTGATCATCTCCAAGACCCCTTAAGAACTTTTAAATTATGTGAGCCCAAGAGGTCCTACACATGACAACTAACACCCAAAATACAGACAAAAGGTACTATTAGAGTTCAGAAGCGTTTTTCCATCCTTCTATAAAAACAAATTTTATCACAATACTCCCCAGTTCAAAACTGTTTAATGGTTCCCATTTGCTGTCAGAGTAGATCCAAACTAATTTGCAAAACCGAAATTGCAAAGCCCTTGGTGACTGGCCTCCAGTTTCTTTCTCCTGCCCTTTTCTGATCCTGATCCACTCCCATTCAGTACCCTGAGCTTCAGCCACTTCCCTTCCCTGCACCTTTTTCTCTAGCCTCTAGTTTAGGTCTTGGCCCATGTGTTCTCTCTTTCTGACCATGCCACTGAATTGTGCACCTAAGAACATAGTAAATTTTATATTACATGTATTTACCATAATTTTAAAAATAAAAAAATAAATTCACCAGTTAAAGTGTTCAATTCAATAGCTTTTAGTATATTTATAGAGTTGTGTAACCGTCATCATAATCTAATTTTAGAATGTTTTTATCACATCCCGCGCCCCCCCCGCCCCCCGAAAAAAAAACCACATCATACTCATGAGCAGTCATTGGGGGAGATATTTTTAACAGATCATGGGTGTCATGGGCCAGTCTTCTGGGACCTGACACTCAGAGACTCTTAGAAGTGACCTTAGAGATGTAGTCCCACCTACTCAAATAAAGGAACGGGGGTTCAGGGAGGTAGTATCTTGGCAAAGGTCACATGGCTGATTTGTAACAGAGCCAAGTCTTTTGATTTCCCATGAAATTACTTTTCATAATAAAAAAATGCCATGTCACTCGCTTCCTTCAGATTGATGCTGAGAATAGATTAATGGGATCAAGAAAATGTTCCCTGTCGTGGACAGCTGGGCCCTCTCTGCAGCCTTGGTCTCACCTGACTGAGTCTGGAAGCAGAGAGTGAAGAGAAGAGAATCTACACAGTGTTCAGTAACGCTCTCAAGCCTTCTCTCAGGGAAGAGTTACAGTGAGTTTTACTGAGAACAATGTCTCGGCATCTCTGACAAGTGATTGGAAACACGGCCAGGTGCAGTGACTTTACCTGAAGTATGTGGTCTTTTGCAGTGGTGCAGGGGTAACTGGCAGCAAACAGCAACGTCTTGTCGGAAATGCCAAGGTCGTGGGCTGGCTGTGGTGGTTGTTACAGCCTGGCCATATGGCCCTTGAAAAGCAGCACAAGAGGTGTGAGTTGGCGCTTGGTGAGCCCTGTCATCTTATGCTCCTTGTCTTCCTTCTTACAGTAGCTTGGAGGCCCAGCAGAACCTTGGTCAGGGAAGTCGTTGGATAAACTTTGGTGTGAGGGGTAGGTTGGGGGACTCATTCTGTGAGCAAGAGCCTTCAAAATGTGTTCCAATATTCCTTCTGAACTCATTGTTCCACTGAATTCCTTTCAACTGCCCTTATTTCTGGAGGACTGAGAGGGCCTCTGTGGTTTCTAAGCATGGAAAATGAGTAATCAAGTACCAAGGCCATGGAAAATCATGGAGCTATAGACTCAGAAGTGTCTAGACAAGGTCCTGAGGCCTAATTGTGGTGGGATTTGGACCTTTATTTTCTCTCATATTTTCTCCCAGTATTTGCTTCGGTTACCAGCCTAACTCCCCACAGGATCCGGTAGCCCTGAGCAGTGCTGGGAATTTGCCAGACTGCTCAGGAGGCATGCACTCTATGTGTCCTGCGAGTTCCCACCCTGAGACAAACCAGACTGAAGAAGTTGCTGTGGGGAATGACAAGCTGCCAGACAGAGAGTTCGCTGTGGACGGTGCCCAGATTACCCATTTTTAAACTTCTGATGCCTAGCAGTGCCTGGCACAATTGTTTGCTGAATGAACAAGTACTAACATTTCACACCAAATGATGCATTATTACTTACAAAGCAATCTATTTTGCTTGCATGAACTCTTTCTACTTTAACGGTGGAAGGTAGTCAAGGCAAGACTGTCTTACAGATGAGGTCACAGCTGTAGGCTGGAGAGGTGGCTTTCAGACTGTAAGACTGTTGGCATTTTTACACAGGTGTGATATTGAGACTGCCCTTCCTAAAATACTCTGCCTAAACACCAACAGAGACATAAATATGGATTCAGAAAGACATTTGTGGTTTCTGCATTTTGTTCCTAAAAATGGGGTAGACACACTCTTCATGTGTCTCTAATGGTATTATTTTGGGTGTTATTTGCTAAGCACTGCAGTGTATAGGTTTTCAATTACATTTTGAGTTAATTAGAATTTAGGGGTTGGCCTAGTAAACTAGTGAATGCCCACATAGTTTGTAGTAGCTATATCGTGATGTAGATTTAGCACTATTCAGTATTGTATCTAATGCAGTTTTTGGTAATTTCAATTAACTATGTTGTAGCTTTATGGCCCTAGGTCTTCAGGAAACACACATTCAAACATTTTCTCTGCTTAACAAGATCCATGTTCCTGTTGAACCTGTATGACCTCATTGGAAATCGATGATTGCTTCTGATCTTCCAATTGTAATGTTGAGGAGACAAAGGAAATCACTACATAAAAATGCTTTCAGATTGCAGGATGTGGAGAGCGCGCTGTCAATAAAACGAATGATTCTGCTCAGAAGTAAACCATATTCTAAATCTGTGTGTAGATTGTACATGAGCGGACTTCTCTGTGCAGAATCATATCCCCCCAAATAACGTGCCGCATCACACTTGACTCCTGGGCCGCGGCTGGGCAAAAGCGAGCTTTCCTTTCCTAGCAACTGTTACTAGGAGGGGCGTGGCTTCCAGGTCGGGCGAGGGTGCGTGGACTACACTTCCCGTGATGCTCCAAGGTGGATTCCGTAGTGACGCACTTGGTGTCCGCCAGGGGGAGCGCGGGGGTGGCACCAGCGGGTAAGGGGGGGTGAGCTCGCTGTGTCCCTGGCTCGCGTTCTGGCAGCTGCTGCCGCCGCCGCCGCCGACGCCGCCACCGCCACCACCACCGCCATGTTGGCTTGAGGGACGATGACAGGAGGCGGTTGCGGCGGTCGGGACTGAGCAGTGGCGGAGAGACAAAGCTGTGAGAGGAAGCCGTTCCCAGGCTGAGGAGAGGGAAGACCGGCCTCTTCCGGAGACCGGCCGGGGTCGGCGTCGCGGGAGCTGGCGAGGCCGGGGAGGGGAGGGAAGGTAGGAGGGGAGCGCGGAGGCGCGGAGGCGATGCGCCCCGAGAGCCGCTGCGGCCCGGAGGCGCCCGTGGCCTGAGCCCCGAGGGGCGGCGGGTCTCGCCCCCCGGCCCGAGCTCCGCGCCCTCCGCGCGCCGCCCCGGGCTTCGGGCTTGGCTACCAACGAGTTAAATGCCCTTGAAAGCGGTTTCGGGCGGCCCTGCCTCCGGCCCCGGCGGCGCGAGGTGAGCCCGTTTCTGCCCGCCGGCCGCTCCGCTTACGCGTCCATGTGTCGTCGCATAGCTATCTGTGCACCTCCAGTCGCGGCATTCTGCTGCTTAATGAGGACTCGGCGCGCGTGTGAATCACTGCCGGCCCGCATTTAACCCCCTCCCACCGCTCCATGCCCGAGTGTCACTCGGCACGGTCCACCTGGCGCGGCCGGTCCTGGGGCTTCTGCTGCTGCTGCTGCTGACGACGACGACGACGACGACGACGACCACAGGCGGCTCTGCTCCTGGAGTGCCCTCCGCCGGGCGTCACGGATCCTGGGGGTCGCTCCTCTCTGCGCAGAACCTGGGCCGGGCCGCCGCTTAGACTCCCAGATCACTCGGGTTTTGGAAAGCACATCGCGAGCTAATCGAGGTCGTTAACGTTGATTTCTGCGGCTTGAAGACTGCTCCTTTTTGTTGTGTTTTTTTTTTTTTTTCTCCCTGTGAACATCTGGGTGTATCTATCAAGCGACAAGATGTCCAGTAATGTCCCGGCGGATATGGTGAGTGCAGGCTAAGTTACGACACCCTTTGATTTAATTGTGGTTTCCAATCTCATTTAATCAGAAAGAATGCAGACAAGGGGCGAGGGTTTGCAGGCAACTATTGAAAAGCCACCGCGCTGGGAGATTTGGAGAAGTTGGAGGTTCTGGTTTCCTCCTTTTAGAAAGTACCGCTTTTGGTACGGGGTTTGTCATTTGGTTGAGTTTTTGTCTTTGTTTTTAAATCATTGAAGGCCATGGAGAAGTCGGAAAAATGTAGCGAGGTAGCTTGCGGTGGAGATCGTTCCCTGCTAGAAGTGTCCGAACACTTGTAACTTGTGTGTCAAAGCTTGGGCAAACGACAGTTGACGCTGGGCAGGCCGAGGACGAGCGCCCTGCTAGCCGCAGACGCAGCCTGGAACCGGAGTCTCGCCCTCTGACGCTGACGGGCTCGGTGCGCCCTGGGGGCGGCCCTGGGCTTGGCGGGGAGAGGGTCGCTGTCTCTTCAAGAAAAAGTCCACGGGCATTTGCGGGGGGGCTTTTGAAGTGAACAGGTGTGGCAGCAAGATATATTAAGACGTTTGAGAATTTTCGTAAGTCTAAGCTGACCGTGTACTGGGATTTCTAATGAATATTCCAAGACTTTGGTGCCAAATATTTGGTGGTACATATTATATCATTGGACTTTTAAAAGCTAATAAAACACATAATTGAGCCTTGATCTTTGAATGTTGAGAACTCGAAACAAAAAGTATTCTTGTTTATTGGTGCTTCTGTTTTGTTTGTAGACGTTAAGGCTGTGAGTTTGTTGAGTAACAGTAGTAACAGTGTCAGCTTACAGGACGCTGGAGGTAGGTTTGTGTGAGTGTGAAATTACACTTTGCTGTCCTGGGGACCCACATAATGCTGTTAACAAGAAGATGAATAATCTTGTTTATGGGAGAGTTGGTGTTAACCTTGTTACATTTTCTTACATTTGAACGTTCATGTATTCCAGCAAAGAAACAAAATTGAACTTTAATGATTATGTCTTAAAATGTCAGGTGTTTCTGTAGGAGCAAACCTCATTACTAGACTTCAAAATAACTGTAAAAATTAAATGACTCTAAATGGCATACTTGACCTTGGTCTAAAGACATTTTGCTTCTGTTGGATTTCCCTTTTAACGTGCTATTTAAATGTGGAGGAACCACAACATTCTGTCTCTTGGGTGGCCTCTCAGCAACCTTGCACTCTCCTTCCTTCTTGTGAAAACCCATGCATTGCCCTTTTACTTTTCCCTGCCCTCCTGCCCACCGAAGGAGTTAGCTGGACCTGGTTTCTCTACCTCTCTCTGGAAGTTCCCTGGAAAATGCTATTTCCCATTTGTTAAGTGTCTGGGCTCATCACCTCCAGCAAAAATTTGCTCTCCATAAAGCCACCATTTTATGTCATCCTGCACACTGCAAGATATGTGCACTATTCTGTCACAGAGTTAGAATGAAATAGAATTGTGTCATTGAAACAGTCCCTCTACTTTCTTTGGGCCCAGTGATGAAGAAAAGCTGGGATGTGCGTAGCATCCGTCACAGACTGAGATGATTCGGGAGCACTGTTTCCAAGTCCGAGAGGAGGTCTGGGCGCTGATGTTTGGGTCTCAGGACTGGGAAGTAGTGGCAAGGTTTTATTAATAGCTGCAATTATAAAATATAACTATTTCTGTTTTAAACCGTATTTTAAGGCCTTAATACTTCTGTGGTGCTTTGAGATCCCTTGATTAAAGGTGATATGCAAGGGCACAGCAGTATTACGTAATAAACATCTAATATCCTGATGATGCTATTTCAGAATGTGTCTAGGGCACAGCTCAGGTGAGATTGTTCGGCTTTTTTTTTTTTTTCAGCTTTTCAACTTGTTGGAGGTCTTGAGGAGATTTTTCTTTCCCTCCATGTTAAAGGTTTTTAAACCTTTATTTGCTATTTGCATTTTTAAGAAGTGCCGTCTTTTGATATGCTCCTGGAATTCTCAACTTTTTTAAATATAATATGGTAAATACTGGTTAGAAGTTGTCCATGAAGTGCTTCACATTTTTAAATTCTTCATAGCAATAATGACAATTTGCGTTTCTTATTTATGACTTAAAGTGAGAACAGTTTTACCACCACTCTGAAAAGCATTAGCCTTCCCACCCCCACCTCTTTGTACAATCTGTTTCTCTTGCAGAGTAACTTTAAATTGATCAGGATAAGTGCTTTTGCAAGTACAAATACATACATTTCTTTTTTTTTGCTAGGTGCAGTACAAGTTTCAGCTTTGTAAGTGGTGACAGCTAGTACGTGCTGTGTAGGGACAAATGTTGCACTCTTTGCTGTCTTAACGGTGCTTGTCATTGTGTAGGAAAGTCCTGCTTGGCAGATGAGGTTGGCAATGAGGTTAGGACCCCTGTCATATTTTCATTAGAGATCATTTATTCTTGAGCTACAGCTATTGCTAAATCAGTTGTTGTTTTGGGAAAGTCTTATGGCAATGATTGTGACTCACTTTAAACTTGATTTTTAGCATCTTTTTTGCTTTTGTAAATATAACACATTTAAAATTTATGTTTAAACATTCAGTAAATTTTTGTTTATCTTAAGGTGTCTTTTTTTAATAATCCGAATTTAGCAAATTGATTTTGGGGAGGGAGAGTGGAGCCCCTAGTGAGTGGATTTGCTATATCTTTTTAAAAAATGATTTGCAGTTGATACTTTTCCAATTAACATTCTATAAATATGTCCTATAAAAATATAAATGAATTTATATAAAATATTGGTTTTTCTTTTGCCAAGAGTGATTGAGTTTGAACCAAGGGATTTACTACCATTCCAGTGTAATAACTTGTGAAAAAAATCTGGGACTATCTGAACAGAATATTATTATAATACATTGTATTTAAATGACTCACTTCCTTTATTTTTTTTTCCTCAGCCCAAGTCACAGGTTAAGATGGGCCA